>CM070500.1:39580428-39582928 GCA_036346375.1 Guadua angustifolia
ACTAATCGCATGGATAAGCTCACATTAACCCGTCAATTTTAGATCCAATTAAGGATTTTTCTTGGGAAGTTTCGGGAAGAAATTGGAATGGAATAATATCGATTCATACAGATGGATTTTTCTCTATTGATGCAAATGTTGTTCCTTAGAGGATAGGGATAGAGGAAGAGGGAAAAATCAAAATGAAATAAATAAAAAATAAAGCCAAAAAAATAAGTCGAAGCCAGAAGAGCCTAGATTCCAAATGAAAAAATGAAAACTCGAAAAGGATCCTTCTGATTCTCAAAAAATGAGGGGCAAGGGGATTGATACCAAGAAAGATTTCTTCTTATTATAAGACATGATTTGATCCACATATGTTTGGTAAAAGAACAATCTTCTCCTTTAATCATAAATGAAAAGTGTTCAATTAGAACATGAAAACGTGACTCCATTGGTCTTAGTTAGTCTTCAGGACAGAGTGGAAGAAGGGTGGAGACTCTCGAACGAGGAAAATGATCCCTTCGAAAGAATTGAACGAGGAGCCGTATAAGGTGAAAATCTCATGTACGGTTACGTAGAGGACAAGAAGGGTGACTTACTGTCGACTTTTCTTCTACCAACCCCGAAAACCCAACTCGCCTTTACGAAGTTGCGAGTACGATTAATCTCTGGATTTGAAATCACCGCTTATATACCGGTATTGGCCATAATTTACAAGAACATTCTGTAGTATTAGTAAGAGGAGGAAGGGTTAAGGATTTACGATTGTGAGATATCGATTATTCGAGGAACCCTAGATGTTGCCGCAGTAAAGAATCATCAACAAGGGAGTTCTAGAGCGTTGTAGATTCTTATCCAAGACTTGTATCATTTGATGATGCCATGTGAATCGCTAGAAACATGTGAAGCATATGTCTAACCCAATAACGGAAGTTCCGTAAGGGGACTCTTTCTAAAGAGATTCGATTCGGAACTCTTATATGTCCAAGGTCAATATGGAAATTCTTTTAGAGGTTTTCCTTACTTTGTCCGTGTCAACAAACAATTCAAATACCTCAACTTTTTCAAAACAGTCCGAAGTCAAATAGCAATGATTCAAGCACTTTTTCCATTACACTATTTCGGAAACCTAAGGACTCGATCATGGATATGGAAAATACAGGATTTCTGATCCTAGCAGGAAAAGGAGGGAAATGGAAACTCAATTTAAAGTGAGTAAACAAAATTCCACACTCGATCACATAGATCTCTATAGAATTTTGTGGAAAGCCGTATTCGATGAAAGTGGTATGTACGGCTTGGAGGGAGATCTTTCTTATCTTTTGAGATCCACCCTACAATATGGGGTCAAAAAGCCAAAAAAAATAAGTGATTCATTTTTAGCCCTTATAAAAAGAAATCGGATTCTTGAACCTCTTTCACGCTCATGTCACGTCGAGATACTGTAGAAAAAAGAAGTGCAAAATCTGATCCAATTTTTCGTAATCGATTAGTTAACATGGTGGTTAACCGTATTATGAAAGACGGAAAAAAAATCATTGGCTTATCAAATTCTCTATTGAGCTGTGAAAAAGATTCAACAAAAGACAGAAACAAATCCACTATTGGTTTTATGTCAAGCAATACGTAGAGTAACTCTCAATACAGGAGTAAAAACAAGATGTAATAAAAAAGGATCGATGTAGAAAGTTCCGATTGAAATAGGATCTAAACAAGGAAGAGCACTTGCCATTCGTTGGTTATTAGAAGCATCCCAAAAGCATTCGGGTCGAAATATAGCTTTCAAATTAAGTTTCGAATTAGTAGATGCTGCCAAAGGGAGTGGGGGTGCCATACGCAAAAAGGAAGCCACTCATAGAATGGTAGAGGCAAATAGAGCTTTTGCACATTTTTGTTAATCCAGGAACAGAATCTAGGTATGTAGACACATGGATCCATACATCTCGATCGGAAAAGAATCAATAAAAGGAGAATCGGACAATATCTTTCTCGAAACAAACAAAAAGGAAAAGAAAGAGAAAACAAAAATCATGATCAACTAAGCCTTCTCGGTGGCTTGCATAAGAATAAGAAAGAGGAATCTTATGGAAATAGCATGGAATAAGGTTTGATCCTATTCATGGGGATTCCGTAAATATCTCATTCCAAAAATCGAAACAATCGGGACTTTTTGGAGATTGGATGTAGTTACTAATTCATGATCTAGCATGTACAAAATGAAAACTTCATTCTTGATTCTACAATAATTTTTATGAAAGCATTTCATTTTCTTCTCTTCTATGGAAGTTTTATTTTCCCAAAATGTATCCTAATTTTTGGCCTAATTCTTCTTCTGATGATCAATTCAACCTCTGATAAAAAAGATAGACCTTGGTTCTCTTTTATCTCTTCAACAAGTTTAGTAATAAGCATAACGGCCCTATTGTTCCAATAGAGAGAAGAACCTATAATTAGCTTTTCGGGAAATTTCCAAACAAACAATTTCAACGAAATCTTTAAATTTCTTATTTTATTATGT
>CM070500.1:40187928-40374632 GCA_036346375.1 Guadua angustifolia
ACGTGCAAAATGAAGATGTACGTACAAGTGACTGACTCAGAACACTGTAGCTATTGTCTGCTGGATTGTACTGTGGTCTTCTACTGTAGCGATTGACTTATGATACGCTTCCACATGACACGCTATTCCCTCCCAATCACACGACGGCTTTATGGCATAGCTCGAAATGCAGGTGAATGGACTATGCTTTAGACTTTAGCGACCAGCCCATGCTGGATGTCCCAGCGAATCAGTGGTTTTTTCAAACGAGAGAAGTTTTTCAAAGAATTGCCAGCATGGATCTTTTGTCCTTACTATTGCGTATCCACCCATCAAAACTGTTAAGACATAGATTGATTTGAGTCCATACTAGCTATGTATCCATGCGATACAATGAAAACTCAATTTATGATAAAAAATTTATTTGTAAAGAGTACTAATCTTATCTGAATAATAATGTTCACTCTGAAAGTACAATGGTTAAATGTTTAAATCAATTCATTAAAGCATACAAATTACAAGCATCTGTTTAAAACTCAAGCTTAAAATTATCTTTAATTTCACAAACTTAAACAATAACATCACATCACTTGGGATTGTAAATTTGTAACGCCATAATTCGAGATAAATCGATCGACCGAAAGCGGCATCACCTGCTGCCCTATAGGCGCAAAGGCATTGAAGAGGTAGGCGTCATCCATATGTGGTTGCCACCATCAGCGGCGTGCGTGGCTCGTACATCTTGCTCCGGCCATACCATAGCCCCACCCTACCAATAAGCTTCACCGCCACCTCGCCTCCTCCGCAAGTGTCTCCCTCAACCTATTGACATCATCCACCGCGCACCAGGGATTCAAAAACCGGCTCAAAATTCGTGATACGGTTTTCATAAAAACCGCTCGAAAACCATTAAAAACCGAAGTTAAGAAATCAAAAATTTTTGAAAAAATTCAAAAAATCGAAAACCATTCGGTTTTCACCGAAACAGTGGTTTTTTACAAAAAAACGCTCGGTTTTCACTGAAAACCAACTCAACCAATTGAATGTTCTTTAAAAACAGTTTTTGTGTGGTTTTCAACAGTTTTCAAACACATAAAATTTTTCAAAATTTTTTAATTAGACCAGTTTATCGAGCGGTTTTGGATCTCGAACCGGAGTGGTAAGGTCGAAAACCACGGTTTTTGAGCGGTTTTCGGGCTTTTGTGAACCTCACAAGACGAAGCTCCAAAGAAGCGCCGCCAAATTTATCTCACCACCCACCACCGGTGATCTCTGCCCCTGCGTTGCATCAACGAGATCAGAAAGGTCTTCCATTACCTCCACTCAACGGATAAGCTCAATACATCTACGCGAGAGGTAAGAAGCGGTGGGGTTATATAGATTCAGCAATCGAGGAGATATCTATAAAATCCATAGTAAGAAATCATTGGATAAGGAAACCAACAAAAGAGAAATAGACGAGAAGAGACCCAACTCCTTGAATCAAAGCTTTGCTTCTTTCGGAAAGGAACCAATCAATCCAATCTGAAAAGCACCGGGAGCAATCACTGCCGATTCGAATGCTAGATCAATAGGAGAAAGGAAAGCAATAAATGAGTCATGCATATTCATTTACCTCCTGTGATAGGAAGATCCAATCCAATCTACCGTAGTAGCATCGCCTCTTTTCACTCAAAGACGCTGGCAAGACACGCAGTCGAGTGAGGGTGGAGAACAAACGTATCACCACCAACTCCTAATTAGAATTAACTAGTTTAATGCCCGTGCGTTGCTACAAAAAACAAAATTGCTAACGAAATATAAAGGTCAAGCAATAAAAAAATTGTGCTAAAAGATCAAACATCTATTTCTCCCAATTACAAAAGTTTCTATGGTTTCTCTCGATTAGAACATACGTAGAGATGATATTCTTGGTATACATTCTGAAAGAACTTAAAATAAACAGTTACATTATAACACGACTTGGATATCATTTCGATTAAAACATTGTCTATGATGTGAGTACTTCTTTGTAGACAATGTTTTTTGTGAGGTTTCCGTGAGTTTTATTAGATTTTCGACCCTTATCCTTCTCCTTATTTGCGGCGGCAAGTATCTTGAAATTGCTTCTAGCGGTGGCTCTAGATAGCGCAACATATAATTGCCCATGAGAGAAAACCAGTTCAGGGAGGTAGACACCAACATTCGGAATGGTCTACCCTTACGCCTTGTTGATTGTCATTGCGAAGCTGAGCCTGACAGGGAACTGCTTCCTCTTGAATCTAAATGGGAACATCTCGTCATCAGAGGGACATAGAGGTATTCGAGGTAGAAACACCCTCTTCCCGGCGTGCTGGCCAAGCACAATCTCGGCACCTTGATTTTGCATTTGCATTGAACATATATTTTATGGAAAATTTGATGATTAAAAATTTTGTTCTCAAATTGTATTTTGGAAGTAGCCAAATAAAAGTAGTAGTTAATGTACTTTGTCTTGTGTCATTTCATTGCCTAATCTGCTTGCATTAGCTTTACTGTTCTTTCTTATAGAACTCTGTTCATAGTTTAATTTAACAGAGTTTGATGTTTTATTTCCGCAACTCTGGCTTTCCACAATTGTCTTTTCTTTCAGTACTTAATAATTGTTTGCACCTTTTTTAAAGATTGACAAAAACTTGGTAGAAGATTTAAGTGTAGGATCATATCACTATTATTTATTATTACAACAGGTGCGGTTCTTAAATTCTTGCTACACTACTACAGAACCGGCCTTCACAAACGGTCTATCACAAGCGGTTAGGTGCGCACCGCTTGTGCTCTACGTGCCACAAGCGGTTCATGGGCAACAGGCAGGAGGAGGTCTCTAGAAGCGGTTCTTGACACGAACCCCTTCTGGAGTCCCATCTCTAGAAGCGGTTCTGTAGTGACCCGAATTCACCAATTCGGATCCACCGTGTATGCCACACTATTCCCAGGATCAACGCTAGAGCACACGGCTTAACATCGGTAAGTATCACATCATACACAATGATAATAACAATAAGACTTCATTGATTTAAAATAACTAGTGTATGATCTTATTTATTCGGCCTCATAGGGCAAGACTAAGATAAAATAAGACAAATGCAACGGAAAATCGTAGAAGACATAGTGACTCATCAAGACACCACAAAGCGCATCGACAAGGCTTGGCCTAGTGACTCGCGCCCACCGAAAGTCCTCCTCAAGCACAGAGCAATGACTCCTCTATCGTTGTTGGTTTGTAAGCAAGGGTGAGTACACCAACACGTACTCAACAAGTTGTGCATGTAATGCAATTCTAACATAGCTATATGCGAGCTTATTCCAAAGAAATGGCTAAGGGTTCATTTGCAAGAAAGCAAAGATTTAAGAACACATACATAATGTAGATTAAAAAGACAAGAAACAAATAATAACAAGTAAATAGATTCATGATTCTCAAATAAACCCAAGTTCTCCATCCTAAATCAAGTTCCATTATCCACCGGCATCCCGCCATCCCATCCAGCTTGTTCATTTTAAATTAACTACCCCTTGATCAGTAATTTTAGCATTGCTCAATACCGTGAGCACGGCTATCCTAATAGATTGTACACTCGCAGAGGTTATGCACTTTACCCACACGATATAACCATGCACCACACAAAGTAACGATTATAACAAAGCCTTTACAATGCATCCTCTTAACCCGATGCTACCCGCTAAGGTTTCAACATGAAGACTACGCCACACAACAGGCCCCCTCTTGCGCCATGTGAGTTTCCGCACACCCAGGACTCACACCACCATGATAGCACTTAAGTTAAGCATTTGCAAATTAGTCACTAGGCTGCCCCATAACAGACGATGTGGTCGCATGATTGACACAGTCAAAGGCTTGCAAGGTTAAGTCCTTAATCGATCGAGGCAAGACTAACCAAAGATAATCTCAAATATCCAAAACCAATAAAAACCAAATACGACCGCCCAGTTGCCACTCTTGGCCCACCATAAACAATCTTGCCACTTGCCCCAGTCTAAATCATTCTTCCCACCCCAGTTGATTACCAAACACCACGTGCTCTTCACAAATCAACATCGTTGCGTGACTCCGCTGTCACAACAACTCAATCTCTTTGTGCGACCACACATGGCCCACAAATTATCATCTTAGTTCCATATTCCATTAGTCAAGATTAATAAACAATATTCCATGAGCATGTGATGACGTGGCATGGCTAAGCTTCTCTAATTCGGTCTAACCACCCATGTTGATTTTCTATTTAACCAACTATAATTAACCAACCTAGGGTGACAAGTGAATCATGGCATAAGACTAGCAAGGTAGGGTACAATTCAAAGGGTACGATAGCTAGCCCCAAATTTAGGTTGAAATCATTTATACACATAAAATAACATGTGATAAGGTAAATCAAAATAGCATGCAATCTAATTCAGGGGTCCAACATGATCAAAGCACAACTTGCCTTCATTAAGCTCCTGATCTTGGTCTGAAAATAATTCTTGAGCTGCAAAATCTCCTTCCAAGCCTCGCACAATTCAACGCCTCACGCTAATCGAGAGAAAAGCAAATAAAAACCAAAACCAAAGAGCAAACAAATTCAAAAATTCAAATAAAAGCCACCATTAGAAATATGTCAATTTTACAAATTTTTAGGAATTCGAATCACCTCACTCGGAGTTCGTATGCAAAAGTTATCGCAATTTGAAGTTTGAAAATCCTGAAAAATACCTAAATTCATAATATCCGAATTAATTGAATTTATGTTTATAAGAAATATACGAATTTCCGACATCAGCTAATACGCATGCTCACGTGTACAGCCACGCTAGCCAACGCGACGCCACCTCAAAGAATGCGACCTCACGTGGCGCCATGTGTCGATTTAAATACCAACCCACCTCGGCCACGACGTGGATCTAATCTCGACGCCCGTTGAGGATCCGACGGCTCCGGCTCTCGATCCAATGATGGTGCGGCGGCTCGGTCTTCACCGGAGACAAAGACGAAGGTGATCCCGACGGTGATTTGGTGCTTCCGATGACGAAGGAGTGGTGCTATGGGTTCGGCGCGGTTCGGCGAATTCAAACCAAATCCCTCCCGTGAAGAGGTACCCGGTGACAGACGTAACCCCAAGAAGTCCTCGACGAAGCTTCGCACTCCGGCGAGCTCAAACTCCCTTGCGGCTAACTCTCCGACGGCGCTTTGGGGAAAAGACGCGGTGGCTCAAGGTGAGAATCGGGGAGGGCTCAGGGTCCCTTTTTATACCCGGCTGGGCACGGAATCCAAGGAAAGTCCGGCGGTGTTGGTATCCGGGTTGGAGACGGCGGCGGCGGCGGATTTGGAAACCCAATCGGGAACGACGACCAGCGACCGTCCGATCGGCATCCAGCGGTCCGAACTGTTTTAGGGTTTCCTAAATAATGCGTGATGATAAAGGCCGTTGGATTCTAATCCAACGGTCCGCAAAAATCCTACTAAAACCCTCCCGGCCTGCACAGTGTATGGGCCGAGGCCCGTTACTATTCATCGCTATTTTTCCGGTTTTTCTAATTAAATTAATTCCCAAAAAAATCATTTGATTTAATTAAGGTAGTAAAAAATATTCTAAAAATTCCAAAAAAAATTCTCAAAAATACTTTGAGACATTCTGGACCTAAATAAAATATTTTTGGCAAAACTTTATTTTAAATATTTTTTTATAATTATTTCTTAACAAAAGGCCATATATAGTAATTCAAAAATAATTTCAATAAATCTCAGAAAATCCAATAAATTCCAGAAAATCCACAAAAAACACAAAATGCATTAAAATAATATTTAATTAATTGAAAAGCTGAAATTTTGGGATGTTACAAACCTCCCCCCCTTAACGGAATCTCGACCCCGAGATTTAAGGCTGACTAGAGAATAGGCTTGGAAATTCCGCCTTCAGATCTTCCTCACGCTCCCAAAGTTGCTTTATTTTTCAATGATTACTCCATTGAACTCGCAAAGCGAGTGGACTTGTTTCGTTCTACGCCCATTACATCCAAAATCTTGATCGGGTGTTCCTTGTAGGTCAAATCTTCCTGCAATTCAATAGCCTCCAACGGCGCTTTCACCGCACTCGAAGGCATTTCTTGAGCTGTGACACATGGAACACATCATGCACCCCTGCCAATGACTCTGGCAATTCCAACAGGTAAGCAACCTCTCCTCGACGGCTCAATATCTTAAACGGCCCCACAAACCTAGGTGCAAGCTTCCCTTTGACATGGAACCTCTTAACACCTTTAAGGGGAGTAACCCTAAGGTACACATAATCATTGGGCTCAAAACTCAAGTCACGACGGCGATTGTCAAGATAACTCTTACGCGCTTTTAATCAGGTTGTCTTCAATCTCTCCCGATCATGGCAACTTGCCCTTCGGCCTCCCTAAGAATCTCAGGTCCAAATACCGAACGCTCTCCTGTCTCATTCCAATTCAACGGAGTGCGACAGGCTCGTCCATACAAGGCTTCATATGGTGACATTTGCAAACTAGCCTGGTAACTGTTATTATAACTGAACTCGGCATACGGCAAACATTTATCCCAAGATGTGCTATAAGATATCGCACAAGCTCTCAACATATCCTCCAAAATCTGATTAACCCTCTCGGTCTGACCATCTGTCTGTGGATGATATGCGATGCTAAAATTCAAGCGAGTGCCCATCGCTTCATGCAGCTTGTCCCAAAATCTTGAGGTAAATTGGGTGCCTCGATCCGACACTATCTTCTTGGGCACACCATGCAAGCACACAATCCTTGACATATATAACTCCGCCAATTTATCTCCCGAATAGGTCGTCTTCACTGGAACGAAGTGAGCGACTTTAGTTAACCGGTCAATGATCACCCATATAGAGTCATACCCTCTCTGAGTCTTGTGCAATCCTGTGATAAAATCCATTCCAATCTCCTCCCATTTCCATTCCGGAATCTTCAATGGCTGCAACAATCCAGCGGGCTTCTGGTGCATCGCTTTTACCCTCTGGCATACATCACACAATGCTACATGCTCCGCTACCTGACGTTTCATGTTAGGCCACCAAAATCTTCCCTTAAGGTTCTGATACATCTTGGCACTTCCCGGATGAATAGAATACTTGGAATCGTGAGCCTCCTCAAGAATCAACTGCTTGAGTTCTCTCTCATTCGGCACACACAACCGACCCTTGAACCACGTGGTTCCTTGCTCATCCACCGAGAAATCCTCGCCTAACCCTTCATCCTTCTTGGACTTGATCCCCGCCGATCTTCTCATCCTTACTCGCTTATCCTCGATTTGATCCTCCAAGGTTAGCTTCACTTCCAAGGCAGCAATAAATCCTTATGCACAACTTCCAATCCCAACTTCAAATTCTTCGCACAACTCCCACCGCTTGCTCACCACCAATGAATTCACATTATGGCTCTTTCGACTCAAAGCGCCACCACCACATTAGCTTTTCCAGGATGATAATGGATTCCAACATTATAATCCTTTATCAATTCCAACCATCTCCTCTGCCTCATGTTAAGATCCGACTGAGTGAATATATACTTTAAACTCTTATGGTCTGTGTATATCTCACATCTATTTCCGATGAGATAATGACGCCATATCTTTAGAGCATGCACTACAGCTGCTAACTCCAAGTCATGCGTTGGGTAGTTCCCCTCGTGAGGCCTTAACTGCTTGGATGCGTAGGCCACCAACTTGCCATTTTGCATCAATACACATCCAAGACCCTGCCTTGAGGCATCACAATAAATATCAAAGATACTCTGCACATCCGGTAATACTAACACAGGGGCAGATGTTAGTCTCTTCTTTAATTCCTGAAAACTATTCTCGCACTCAGGCGTCCATGCAAACTTCTTCTCCTTTTTCAACAATTGCGTAAGAGGTCTCGCAATCGTCGAAAATCTTTCTATGAATCGACAGTAATATCCCGCCATTCCTAGAAAACTACGGATCTGTGTGACTGTCTTCGGTTGCTCCCAATGCAGCACAGCTTCCACTTTACTTGGATCCACGGCAATTCCTTTAGCGGTCATTACATGGCCAAGGAATTCCACCTTCTCCTTCCAAAAGTCACACTTGCTGAACTTGGCATATAATTGCTGATCACGCAACCTTTCCAAAACCAATCCCAAATGTTTATCATGTTCTTCTTCCGACTTGGAATGCACTAGCATATCATCAATAAAGACAACCACAAACTTATCCAAATATTCCATGAATACCTTATTCATGAGGTTCATGAAATAGGCCGGGGCATTGGTTAATCCAAATGACATAACTGTGAACTCATAATGTCCATAACGGGTTGAGAATGCTGTCTTCGGAATGTCCTCTGCTCTAATCCTCAACTGATGATAACCTGATCGAAGATCTATCTTGGAGAAAACTGCTGCTCCCTTCAACTGATCAAACAAGTCATCAATCCTTGGCAAAGGGTACTTATTCTTGATTGTTACTTCATTAAGTGCACGATAATCGATGCACATCCTTAAACTTCCATCCTTCTTCCTGACGAACAAAACTGGCGCTCCCCACGGGGAAGAACTTGGCCGAATGAAACCCTTCTCCAGCAATTCCTCAATTTGCTTCTTCATCTCAACTAACTCATCGGTTGGCATCCTATATGGTCTTTTTGCTATCGGTGCCGTTCCAGGTACCAATTCAATAACAAACTCAATATCCCGATCCGGCGGCATGCCTGGTAAATCCTCAGGAAATACCTCCGGATAATCTCTAGCCACTGGTACATCCTCCAAATTAACCACCTTCACACTGTTGATCATCAACTGGCCATCACGAACTGCGGTAGCACGCACTTCCACCTTCTCACCACTAGGGTTTTCTAAGGTCACCATCCTTTGGCCACAATCCAAAACAGCCTTGTGTTTTGACAGCCAATCCATCCCTAAGATAACATCTAAGGTTTGGGTATCTAACAAGATGAGATTCGCTAGGAATTCTATCCCATTCATAAGCAACTTTACTCCTAAACACCCAAGGTTAGATTGAAGTTCGATCCGGGGTTTGCACTAGAAGCACACATTTAAGATTCTTAACAAAGAAATCCATTCTTCCATGCAAAACTCCGAGAAACAAACGAATGTGAAGCTCCAGAATCAAATAAAACTATAGCCGGTACTGAGTTAACTAAGAACTTACCCAGTACGGCATCCGATGCCTCCTGAGCTCCATCAGCAGTAATGTGGTTGATCCTCCCACGCGACTGTCGTTCGAGGCGACGCCTCGATCGCACCGGCGCTCGGTTCCTCTCTGATTCTTGGAGCTTTAGCCGAGTGTTGCTCAAGTTGAAGCGGACTGGTGTAATTCTCCTTCTTCGGACACTTGTTGGTAAAATGCCCAGGCTCATTGCATGAAAAGCATTTTCTAGCATCAGGCTGTTGACTTCCAGAAACTGCATTGCCCATTGGTGCTGGAGTCTGAAAATTCTGACTAGCGGGGCGCGGTGTTGGGACTGGTGCTCTGCTCGACAACTCGGGCTGAATCCTGGCAAACTGCTGAGGTGTCATCCTCAACCTCGAGATGATTCGCCGCCTCGCCGACTAGCCATCTCAAGGCTGCGGTCCTCACCCAACTCCTTG
Organism: Guadua angustifolia; assembly: GCA_036346375.1. Taxonomy (NCBI): domain Eukaryota; kingdom Viridiplantae; phylum Streptophyta; class Magnoliopsida; order Poales; family Poaceae; genus Guadua; species Guadua angustifolia. The sequence continues at coordinate 40,197,541 of CM070500.1, forward strand.
CGTTTATCTTCAAGGATCAAAGCCTTATTGACCAACTCCTGAAAGTCAGGGAAAGTGTGGGTGATTAATCCCACTGCAGCCCCGAAGTTCACCCTTTAGAAAGCGGACTATCGCCTTGTCTCAGAGCCACATCCTCAAGTGCATAGAGTGCCAACTGAGTAAACCTATTTAAATACTCTGCCACCGATTGACTTCCTTGCTTTAAAGCCCTAAACTCCTCCTTGAGATCCATCATTCCTTCTGGCACAAGATATCGGGCGAAAAGCGCTGAAAATTCCTCCCATGTGATCTCTGCTGGGCTTCATGCGCCAAGCAGAGTTCTCCCACCATTCTGCAGCGGTTCCTTCCAACTCGTGCGAAGCATACAGCACCCTCTCATTGCCCTCACATTGCGTGATGTGTAGCTTCTTCTCCATGGTTCTCAACCAATCGTCAGCCTCCAATGGATTGACATTACCTGAGAATGTTGGAGGACGAGTTCTCATGAAATCAGCCAACTTGGAGTGGTTACGTGGCCCATTGTTGCCTGGCTGCGCGTTGTTTGCAGTTTTGGCCTCGCCATGTTCTGCATTTGTCGCATCATTGTCGTGCATAAATTCGAGTCATGTCGCCGTAAAAGCTCCCAAGTTCTGCATATCTACTGGCGGTGCTGGCTGAGTTGGGGTCTCGTCATTGTCATTCCGGCGGAGACCACTTCCTGATGCTCCGTTGTTGCCACGAGTGTTCACCATCTGCTTAGGTTAGGGGAGGGTAGAAGTAGCACAGATGAGATATAAGAATCTCTAAAGCGGGGGAAACAGGTTTAACAACTTTATCATTTTATTGAATAACTTGGTATGGTTGCTTACATAAGCCTAAAAGCTTTGCAACGCATACTGCATACTCAGCAAACAATAAAATCCAAACTAAGCACTCAACCTTAACGTCTATCACAATTGGTAATGCTATCTTATGGACGCGACTCAACAATTGAGTCTCAACTTAATCCTAAGTCTCTCATCCTTCGAAGTCTGACTCCGGGTCTGTCTCCGGGTCGGGGTCGTGTAGCTCCATCTCCGGCTCTGGCTCAGGTCCAAATAATGCATCCTCCAACTCATGGATTCTCCGAGAGACCGATCTAAGACTTTTGAGCCGAGCTCGCATCCACGCCTCGCACGAGTTCTTCGCAGCTCCAGAACCATATCGTCGAGGGCATCCTCCTGAGCAATGACATATCTCACCAGGTGGGTAACTGTGGCGTCTTCCTCTACTATCGGCGCTCGGTCAAAACGGTTATCTCGGCGTGGATGATGTCGGAACACAGTGCCTTCCAACTCTCGGGGATAGGTACGAGCAAGCTGTCTCATCGCCAAACGTGTGCCACCGATCCTCGCTCGGTGTAGATCTCGACGGTGATGCTAATGGAACGACTTCCCTTGCTCTGCGCTGCGCGTAGATCGTAATCTGAACCCTCCACCAACGCCGAGTCCGCACGTACTATGGTCTCCCTCGGTAGATCGGCTGTCGAAGCCTCCGAGCATCCTCATCATGCGCCATAGTTCTGCTGCGTAACCTCCTTCCTGCTCTCCGTACTCTTGGACCATCCTCATCTATTTAAAGGAGAAGTAGTTAAGTTCTTGTCCATTTTTAGAAAGGTAAATGAAAATTTTAGCAAAGGTACGGAGTGGAGAATAAGATGAGTCGAGAGAGTTGTATTAATCCAGTTTAGATTTTCCCTTTAGAAAATAGGTTTGGACACTCTACCAACTAGGGCCATGTCCTCTGACAAGTATGCTTTGATACCACCTCTCAGAGTGACCCAAATTCACCAATTCGAACCACCGTATGCCACACTATTCCTGTGATCAACGCTAGTGCACACGGCTTAACATCGGTAAGCATCACATCATACACAACGATAATAACAATAAGACTTCATTTATTTAATATAACTAGTGTATGATCTTATGATCACTTACATTTATTCGGCCTCATAGGGCAAGACTAAGATAAAATAAGACAAATGCAAATGAAAATCGAGAAGACGAGTGACTCATCAAGACACCATAGGCGCATCGACAAGGCTTGGCCTAGTGACTCAAGGCCCACCGAAAGTCCTCCTCAAGCACAAAGCGATGACTCCTCCATCGTTGTTGGTTTGTAAGCAAGGGTGAGTACACCAACACGTACTCAACAAGTTGTGCACAGAATGCAATTCTAACATAGCTATATGCAGGCTTATTCAAAAGGAATGGCTAAGGGTTCATTTGCAGTAAAGCAGCATTTAAGAACACATACATAATGTAGATTGAAAAGACAGTAAAACAAATAATAACAAGTAAATAGATTCAGTGATTCTCAAATAAACCCAAGTTCTCCATCCTAAATCAAGTTCCATTATCCACCTGGCATCCCGCCATCCCATCCAGTTGTTCATTTTAAATTAACTACCCCTTGATTTGTAATTCGAGCATTGCTCAATACCGTGAGCACGGCTATCCGAATAGATTGTACACTCGCAGAGGTTATGCACTTTACCCACACGATATAACCATGCACCACACAAAGTAACGATTATAACAAAGCCTTTACAATGCATCCTCTTAACCCATGCTACCCGCTAAGGTTTCAACACTGAAGGCTACGCCGCCACAACAGGCCCCCTCTTGCGCCATGTGAGTTTCCGCACGTCTTGGGACTCACACCACCATGATAGCACTTAAGTTAAGCATTTGCAAATTAGTCAGCTAGGCTGCCCCATAACAGACGTGTGGCTGCATGATTGACTCAGGTCAAAGGCTTGCAAGGTTAAGTCCTTAACTGACTGAGGCAAGACTAACCAAAGATAATCTCAAATATCCAAAACCAATAAAAACCAAATACGACCGCCCAGTTGCCACTCTTGGCCCACCATAAACAATCTTGCCACTTGCCCCAGTCTAAATCATTCTTCCCACCCCAGTTGATTACCAAACACCACGTGCTCTTCACAAATCAACATCGCTATGTGACTCACGTCACAACAACTCAATCTCTTTGTGCGACCACACATGGCCCACAAATTATCATCTTAGTTCCATATTCCATTAGTCAAGATTAATAAACAATATTCCATGAGCATGTGATGACGTGGCATGGCTAAGCTTCTCTAATTCGGTCTAACCACCCATGTTGATTTTCTATTTAACCAACTATAATTAACCAACCTAGGGTGACAAGTGAATCATGGCATAAGACTAGCAAGGTAGGGTACAATTCAAAGGGTACGATAGCTAGTCCCAAATTTAGGTTGAAATCATTTATACACATAAAATAACATGTGATAAGGTAAATCAAAATAGCATGCAATCTAATTCATGGGTGCAACATGATCAAAGCACAACTTGCCTTCGTTAAGCTCCTGATCTTGGTCTGAAAATAATTCTTGAGCTGCAAAATCTCCTTCCGAAGCCTCGCACAATTCAACGTCTACGCGAATCGAGAGAGAAAAGCAAATAAAAACCAAAACCAAAGAGCAAACAAATTCAAAAATTCAAATAAAAGCCACCATTAGAAATATGTCAATTTTACAAATTTTTAGGAATTTGAATCACCTCAGTCGGAGTTCGTATGCAAAAGTTATCGCAATTTGAAGTTTGAAAATCCTGAAAAATACCTAAATTCATAATATCCGAATTAATAGAATTTATGTTTGTAAGAAATATACGAATTTCCGACATCAGCTAATACGCATGCTCACGTGTACAGCCACGCAGTGCCAACGCGACGCCACCTCAGCAATGCAGCCTACGTGGCGCCATGTGTCGACGAAATACCAACCCACCTCAGTCAGCGACGTGGACGAATCTCGACGCTCCGTTGAGGATCCGACGGCTCCCGAAGCTCCCGATCCAGCGATGGCTGCGGCGGCTCGGTCTTCACCGGAGATGAAGACGAAGGTGATCCCGACGGTGATTTGGTGCTTCCCGATGACGAAGGAGTGGTGCTACGGGTTCGGGCGAGCTCGCGAATTCAAACCAAATCCTCCGACGGAAGAGGTACCCATGACGATGTAACCTCGGCAAGAAGTCCTCGACGAAGCTTGCACATCTCGCGAGCTCAAACTCCCTTGCGGCTAACTCTCCGACGGCGCTTTGGGGAAAAGATGCGTGGCTCAAGGTGAGAATCGGGAGGCTCGGGGTCCTTTATACCCGATCACGCACGTAATCCAAGGAAAGTCCCCGGTGTTGGTATCCGGTTGAGAGGCGCATGGCGGCGGATTTGGAAACCCAATCGAAGGATTTACCAAGCGATCGTCCGATCGGCATCCGGCGGTCCGAACTGTTTTAGGGTTTCCTAAATAATGCGTGATGATAAAGGCCGTTGGATTCTAATCCAACGGTCCACAAAAATCCTACTAAAACCCGCCTGCACAGTGTATGGGCCGAGGCCCGTTACTATTCATCGCTATTTTTTCGGTTTTTCTAATTAAATTAATTCGAAAAAAATCATTTGATTTAATTAAGGTAGTAAAAATATTCTAAAATTCCAAAAAATTCTCAAAAATACTTTGAGACATTTCGATCTAAATAAAATATTTTTGTCAAAACTTTATTTTAAATATTTCTTTTTATAATTATTTCTTAACAAAAGGCCATATATAGTAATTCAAAAATAATTTCAATAAATCTCAGAAAATCCGATAAATTCCAAAAAATCCACAAAAAACACAAAATGCATTAAAATAATATTTAATTAATTGAAAAATTGAAAGTTTGGGATGTTACAGGTTCGTGTTTAAAATCGCTTTTAGAGATCTAGAAGCGGTTCGAGACACGAACCGCTTCTATAGGTGGGGATCCGAAGTGGTTCGTGTGTAGAACCGCTTGTAGAGACCCCCATCCCGCCCAAACAGATTTAAACCCCATCTTCCAATAAGATTTAAACCCCATCTTCCTCCCCGAGCTCATGCAGGACCAGCAGAGTGGTGGGCCGAGAGCGATTCATGAGGGGAGGTGCTTGCCAAAATTTTCAATTGAGGCTATTAGCTCAATTAATTGTTCCTAAGGTGAGTAACATGTTGTCGACATCCTTCTCACCTATATATTGATGTTTTTGTGCATTGATGTTGAGAAATCATGTTTTTTCTTGTGGGAATTATTAGTGTTTCTGTTGTTGGCTTATTTTTTTGTTCTTAAGGTGATATATTGTTTGTTGTATGGAATGAAATGCAATAAATGTGAAACGATGAAAAATTACAAAGGTGGGGAAAAGGTAAAAAATAATTTTTATTTAGTAAAATTAAAATGGGGAATGATAGAAAAGGTTTGCATGAACATGTAACAATTAGTTAGTTTTATTTAAAAAAATGCAGGAGGATTAGAAATAATTAGTTGGCTTTAGTTAAAAGAATACAGAATGATTAAAAAAATACAAAACTATTAGACATAGTTAGCTTTAATTAAATATTATGATAGATGTTATTATTTTTATTGGTGTAGATGAACCGGCAATGGATGTACAATGCGGACCGTCGGTCAAGAGAGTTCAGAGATGACATGAAGGAGTTTCTCGACGCGGCCGTTGCATTCTTGCCTCCAGGAAGCTTCATACGTTGTCCGTGCGTAGACTGCAAGAATGAGAAGGAGCACTCCGAACGATGGATGGTTATGAGGCATGTGATCACGAGAGGTTTCATGGCAAACTATACTTGCTGGACCCACCATGGTGAAACAGAGGCGATTCGACAGGAAGACGATGAAGAAGACGAAGAAGAGGAAGATAGAGCCAACAGTATGCCGGACACCAATCAATACGGGTCCGTGGAAGATACAAATGACGAGTTTGGCGATGATGAGCTAGATCGGATGCTCCGTGACGGAGAGGAGAGTTCACAGAGGAAAGACAATACAAGAAGTTTCAGAGCATGGTAGAGTACCACAGAGGCGCTTTGTACCCAAAGCGTGGACGGGGCCATAAAAGTCTGCAGACTACACTAGAACTCATGCAATGGAAGGCCACAAACGGTGTGTCGACAAGGCATTCAATGGTTTGTTATCACTCAGAAAGAAGTTGCTTCCTAAGGTAACCTCTACCGAATCTACATATGAAGCGGCGACTCCTCCGCCTTTAGGATTGCAAGTACGGAAGATACACGCATGTCCTAACGATTGTATCCTCAGACGCAATGAGTATGCCGATTTGGAGGTTTGTCCGGCAGCGAAGAATCCCAAAGATAAGGTGCAGCGTGACGATCCGTGAATTAGATGGGAATCGCACGAAGAAGAGAACTCCACCAAAGTATTGTGGTATTTCCTGTGATCCCCTGCTGAAGCGCCTGCTTGTTAACGAAGGTCATGCCAAGATGATGTGTTGGCATGAAGAAGAGCGTAAGGAAGACGGGATGCTTAGACACCCTGCAGATGGCTCGTAGTGGAGGAAAGTCGATCGGGCTTACCCGAACTTTGCAAATGAGGTCAGAAACATAAGGTTTGGGTTGAGCACCGATGGGATGAATCCTTTCGGTCAGTTGAGCAACATCCATAGCACATGGCCTGTGACGCTTTGCATCTATAACATTCCTCCATGGTTGTGCATGAAGCGGAAGTACATCATGATGCCATTGTTGATCGAAGGCCCGAAGCAACTTGGAAACGACATCGATGTCTACCTGAAACCATTGGTTGAAGACCTTGTGAAGTTGTGGGAGGATGGTGTACGGGTTTGGGATGAGTAGAAAAGAGAGTATTTCAACCTGCGTGCATTGTTGTTTGTAACAATCAACGATTGGCCTGCTCTCGGTAACTTGTCCGGCCAAACTGTCAAAGGGTTTAAAGCCTGCACCCAATGCATAGATGAAACGGACTGTATGTACCTGAAAAACTCTCGGAAGTGTGTGTACATGGGCCACCGCAGTTTCTTCTGGCAGTCATGCTTTGAGGTGGAAAGGCAAGAATTTAATCTGGGAACAGAAATTGTGTTAAGCCTCAAAGATCGTAATGGGCGACTTGTGTTTGCTATGGTAAAGGATCTGAAAGTAGTATTTGGGAAGGGTCTAGGAAGCATACTGCGTTTAACGAGGATGGTCATGCACCCACATGGAAGAAGAAATCAATATTTTGAGACCTGCCGTATTGGGAAGTTTTGGAGGTTCGTCACTCGCTTGACTTCATGCACATCACGAAGAATGTTTGCTTGAACCTGCTAGGCTACATAGATATGTATGGCAAATTGAAAGATACACTGCAAGCTCGGAAGGACCTTGAAGACATGGAGGTGAGGAGTGACCTACATCCAAAAAACAAAGAAGGACAAAACAACTTTTTCTACTTCTGCGAGCTACACTCCAAGCAAAGAAGAGAAAAAAGCATGATTGAGTGTTTTAACAGTGTGAACGTCCCTTCTGGATACTCCTCAAATGTAAAGAGACTCGTAAACACGAAAGAGAACAAACTCCAAGGCCTAAAATCCTATGACTACCTTGTGTTGATGACACTGCTTGCTCTCGTAGTATCAGAGATATATCGCCTGAGTGGGGTGGGGACAATCACAAAGCTATGTTCTTCCTGAACGCCATTTCAGAGAAGGTTGTCGAACCAACTAAACCGCCTAAGTTGGAGGCCGATGTGATACAAAGTTTGGTTAGCCTCGAGATGATCTTTCCTCCCGCATTCTTTGATATCATGGTTCATCTCACCGCTCACCTTGTCAAGGAGATAGGTATCCTCGGACGATGTATCCGCACAACATGTTCCCTTTCGAGAGGTACATGAGTGTCTCGAAGAAGTACGTCCGTAACCGCTTAAGGCCTGGAAGGCTGCATTGTCGAGGGCTACGTGACTCGAGGAGGTGATAGAGTTTTGTGTTGATTACATGAATGATCTAAATCCTATCGGCGCCCCCATATCAAGACACGAGGGAGGCTACGGGCAAAGGGACAATAGGAAGGCAATTAGTTGCATGCAATGATCTTATTGCATTCAAGCAAGCACATTTCAGCTGCTCAAGCAATCAACTATAGTCGCCTCTATGTCCTTCAAAGATAAGAGTGTCCTACGCCATGAGTTCACGTGGAAGACAGAGAGTTGGATAACCCTGAAGCACATGGATTCTTTCGGCAGCTGGCTACAGAAGTATATCCTTGAGGAAGGGTCAAACGATGAACTATTGCAACGCTTGGCTCGAGGACCATCACAAGAAATCGTGGCATTCAAGGGGTATGAGATCAATGGTTACACATTCTACACCAGATCCCAGGATAACAGGAGCACCAACCAGAGCAATGTGTCCGTATAGACACCAAGACAACAAATGCAAAGTTGGACACATATTATGGTTTCATAGAAGAAATATGGGAGTTCGACTATGGACCTCTCAAGGTCCTCTATTTAAGTGCCAATGGGTCAAAGTGACTACAAACGGTGTGAAGGTCGACAACACGGCATGACAACCGTGGATCTCACGAAGTCGGCTATAGGCGCGAAAAGTTTGTTCTCGCGAACGATGTGATCCGTGTCTTCTATGTAATAGACATGTCAAGCAAACCTAAGAAGCGTATGACAAGCAAAAGGTAATGCCAAAGCAACATGTGGTTCTCCAAGGCAAACGAAGGATTGTAGGAGTTGAGAACGCCACCGACAAGGAAGAGTATGGTCGATTCGACGAGCTCCCTCCTTTTACAATTGATGTCGACATAAACGCCCCTGCGTGATGTTGATGTCGATGCTCCTACATACGCCACGATCATAACGAAGGAACAATTGTAAAGACGAAGACTTAAGATGTACTACTTGTATACAAATTATTCCATATGATCATGTTGATATGTTGATGTTTAACATTGCTTGTACATAATTTCTACAAATTTTAAAATGAAAACAAGCCTGAAAACCATTTGTACAAATTTTAAAATGAGAACAAAGCTTGAAAATTTATATCCACTCTATGAAAGGACTGCATAAATTTTAGCATACCTAAACAAGGAAATTACAGACATACAAAGAGAAATTCAGCTTAGCATAGTTAGCTCATAAATTCCCATACAAAAACCCCAAAAGCAGTGTGAAATTTACAACATTACAATGATAGCTATATTAACTAAAAGGAGCAACATTACAATGATAGCTATATTAACTAATTTCTTTAGCATGTCCTCTACTCTTTCCATCCTTTCTTCTAGCTTTTAATACTCTTGTTGTCATCGAAGCGGTAGGATGTGCATCTCTCGCTTGCAACAGATTAAATGTTACAACCGTCGGCCATCATCACTTGGCAGCAAATCTTCTTGTAATGCAGCAATTTGCATTGCAAGATTTTCAAGACCATGGCTGGCTTTATTAGCCCACTGCCAATACCGACATGCTGTGCCCTTCAAACAGAAAGAATGGAACGGAAGGTGAAAGTCAACGAATATGAACAAAAGAATAACTTCAAAAACTTACCAACATATTCGAACACTTCATGAACACTCGGGATGGATTCTTGGATGTATGGGAGGTGAACACATTTACAGGATCTCCGCATCGAGGACACGATAGCTTCATCCACAATGCCTCTAGTTGTCTCTTCGTCTCGCCATTTGATGAAGCCGTCGACATGAATTAATAGCTTCAAAGAGTGAAACAAATTAGCATTAACAATATTTTTCATTACTCCAACATCAACATATCAACAAAACTCCTTGTGGGCATTTCACCGAACACCTTGTGGGCATGAAAACAGAGAGCAGGAGGGAGCGCGCGATAGAGAGGAGGCGCTCGGGGACTTAGAAAATTTGAAGGTGTGGAAGAGTGCATGTGGGGACTTAGAGAATTTAAAGTTTACCACTTCTACAAGCGGTTCAGAATACAAACCGCTTGTAGAAGTACCTCTACAAGGTTGGTATTACTAACCGCTAGAGGTATTTTCTACAAGCGCTTGTTACTAACAACCGCTTGTAGAAAGTGCAAAAAAAAAAAGAATGGCAAGGCGCGAGCGGGTTCGAACCGGGTGGACGAGCTCAAGACACTCAAACGCCACGCTAGCGCTGGGGAGGAAGAGATCTTATCGAACGATATGGGCAACATATTTTTTTGAATATTATCCGGTCAGCAGTTCTACAAGCGGTTGGTATTAATAGCCGCTTGTAGCTTGCGCTCTACAAGCGGTTGATAATACTAACCGCTTGCATAGGGCCTTTCACCTCCCGCCCATCCATGCGTTCTACACGCGGTTAGTAATATTAACCGCTTGTAGAAGTTCTTTACAAGCGGTTGATAATACCAACCGCCAGAGCGATTCTACGTTTATTGATAATACTAACCGCTTGCATAGGGCCTTTCACACTCCCGCCCATCCATGCGTTCTACACGCGGTTAGTAATATTAACCGCTTATAGAAGTTCTCTTTACAAGCGGTTGAGAATACCAACCGCTTGTAGAGCAGTTCTACAAGCGGTTGATAATACTAACCGCTTGCATAGGGCCTTTCACACTCCCGCCCATCCATGCGTTCTACAAGCGGTTAGTAATATTAACCGCTTGTAGAAGTTCTCTTTATAAGCGGTTGATAATACTAACCGCTTGTAGAGCACTTCTACAAGCGGTTGTTATTACCAACCGCTTGTAGAAGTGGGTGCCCTATATAAAGTTGATACTGCCCGCTCTTCCTCACACCCCAAATTTTCTAAGTCCCCGCGCTTCCTCAGACCCCAAATTGCGTTGCCGACCGTTGCGAGCCCATCGGCGACATCAGGTGCCGGCCGTTGAGAAGGTCCTGACTGGATTCGATCAGCACCTGCAAGTTCCAAAAGCATGGCTGCCAAGAGAGCATACGATACACTGGGAGAAGAAACCCACGAGGTGACGTGCTTGGTTGACATGGAATGATCGCGATGCTTTCTTTTGGTGTAATAGACTATTAACATTCTAGTTGTGGATTTATAACCTTATTTCATTTTTTGAAAATCATATTAGTGTGAAATAAGAATGATTCATTATTTTTTATTAAGCAAATAAGCATATGTGAATTGTCAATTGTATATGTATCATGTGAAATGTGTAAGTATATGTGAAATGTATAAGTATATGTGAATTGTCAATTGTATATGTATCATGTGAAATGTGTAAGTATATGTGAAATGTATAAGTATATGTGAATTGTCAATTGTATATGTATCATGTGAAATGTGTAAGTATATGTGAAATGTGTTATTATATTTTCAAGTCCAAATAATATTATATTTGTTTTGTGGTGCGAGAGGAAAGGAATTTATTACAATATGCTTGTGTTGTAATCTGTAATATGGTTGTTTATGTCAACATTCATGTCAATATTTTTTCTAAGTCCCCGCGCTCCCTCACACACTCCATGTCCCTGAGAACTATAGAAGAAATTGAATGATTCCACTAGAGCCGCTAGTTCTATGCATGAATATTTTCACAATACTAGCATTTCATATATTTTTTACTACAATAGTTGCTAAATTGTTCTCAACAATCTTAAACTATGCTTTCAAACTTGAATTGTTCTCAACAATCTTGTCTTCATATATAATCTAAGCCTCGAGATTTGCTCTACTCTAGATGGCGACACCAAGACGTGGTGACCGGAAGCTACGATGAGGCGAAAATCTGCATTGTTCGAGACCATTCTTGTTGGGTAGCATCTTAGCCAATGAGGCCGTTAACACCGATCGCGGAAAATCATGAAGGTGCTGCCAACACTGCCGATGAGGTATTAACACCGATCGCGGAAAATCACGATGGTGCTGCCAACGCTGTCGATGAGGCCGTTAACACTAGTACCGAGGTATACTCTTATCCATTATAAAATCACCGTAAACATGTTAGTTATTCTAAAATCATTCATATTATATGTGTTTGTGTATCCGGCCGGTGCCTCATCGCCACCCAGTCCGAATGAACCGAGGACCTAACAAGAAGCCTTCAACAAAGTACGTGATAACCGGTTGGCAACGACGGAGTCTGCTAGCTCGGAATCAGCAATTGGCCCTTTCAACAACGCTATGCTACCACGTGAGGGATCACGTCCAATCAAGATCCGAAATGGGTCAAGTCCCGCAGCTACCAAGGAACCGCTCGAATGATATGAAGGAAAATTTCACTTTTCCGTAAGGGTACGAACGAAGGCCAAGGGATGGGCTTTGAAGAAGATGGCAACTTCCTTTCAAAGAAGGGAAGTCGCCCTTACCCGCAAGTACATCGACAAAGGAGAAAGGCTAGACTTCAATCAATTTCCTAAGCTGGCCGATCATTGGGATGCTTTCGAGGAATACAAGTTGTCGGATCTAGGACAGGCCACGAGAGAGAGAAACAGGGTGAACGCCCAGAAGAAGAAATACCACCACCATCTCGGGACTGGTGGTTACATCAAGGCTGCAAAGAAATGGGACAAGCGGGAAGAGGAACTTCGGCAGCAGGATGTTGTACCTAAAACTGAGGATTGGGAGCCCCACCTGCGCAATTGGTTCTTGGCTCATGGGGGCAAACTTGCTGATGACGGTAGCTTGGTGATGGCACCAACAGTCCAAGAAGTTGGTGAAAGGATTGTACAAGCCATCGAAAGGCACTCGGTCAGATCCTTGGTGATGACGAGAGAATGACGAGCTAACATATGCCCTTCAAAACCCCGAGCACCGGGGACGGACACGAGGTTTCGGGAAGGTGCTATGGAGGCACGGCTTTGCCAAAGACTCAAGCACTTACAGGAGCCGGATGAAGCAAGAGGAGAGATCAGGTAGAGTGGGCCGATTGGAGGAAGAGCTTAGAGCTACGAAGGCTTCCATCGATGACCGGTCACGCAAAAGTGTCAAAGCAATCAGCCGACCGAGGAGCACTACGCTTGACTAATGTTTAGGCGGCGCCGAATCCGTGATCATCCGACCGCCAAAAAGCGAGCAATTGCGTCCACCGTAGCCTCAGAGTGAGCGACACCCGCAGTTCGTCATCCCGTGGACAAGATCAAGGTTCGCCGTCGGTCGAAGCTACACATTGATATGCGTAACCTCTCCTTCAAGGTGGCTTACGGCATGGCTTATCCGGTGGAGGCGGGCCAGACGTTCCACTGCAACCAGATACCCTCCAGATACTCGAAGGTCACGGTGGAATAGGTGGTGGGGGGCTTCGAAGATCTCATGCTCGACATTTCTAGGGGCGACGACGTGACCAAACTTGGACAGGCCCTCCATGGCACATTCATCCTCTGGCGCAAAAAGTACATCATATTTCCAGATGGTGTGGAGGTTATATCTCCTAAAGAGGCCCCGCAGCTTGAGCCACCGCAGGAGAGCAAGCACGCCTCCACATCGACAACCCACGACTCCTCCAGCGTCGTCAGACGCAATGCTTCCCGGTGGTCCGAGCCACGCCTCCTCCACCTCCCGCTCCACAAAGAAGCCCGACTCCGCCACCACCGCTACCGCTTGAAAGTAAGAAGCACCCAACATCTTCAACACCACGCCCAAAGATCTCCCGAGGAAGAAGCTCGATGTCGAAGAAGGATCCTGACTAGCACCTCCTCCCACGAAGTCGGCATCCGGCAGCCAGAGAATGTCAAAGGAACCGCCAAAGAGGCCATATGATCTGACTGCGGAGGAGCTAGCTACATCCGTAAAGACGGATGTGGCCAGGCAGCTTGCACCAAAAAAGCCAGAGCCCAAGGTTAAAATAGATAAAAAAACTGTGAAGCACTTTCAGTCATGCGGAACGGCGCCGCCGCATGTGATGAGCGACTACAAAAGGACAATAAGAAAGGCTACAGTGAAAAATACATGGGCTCTGTCCGCGGGAAAGAAGAAGAAAGTGGAAGATCAGCAGAGTGCTGAGGAGTTGAGGAAAATGGCATTCCTGAAGGAGGCGGGACTCCAATCAATAGACAAGGATCTTCCAGTAGCACCAACCAAATGGAAGTATGAGTTGGGCAAACCGCTAATTAATCCAAAAGATATAAAAGATCTCCCAACCAAGATGCGTCAAATGCATGAATGGTACATGGAAAGGGCATCTAAACGAGAGCAAATGTTCCTCCTCCGTTTCCAAGATGAGCATTTCTTCCAGGAACAACATGTAACTATGGTCGAATTCGGATGACTTGTACCATGTGTACCAAGGAGATGAGGTCAACGTGTCTTTCATGTCCCGCCGGTGTCTGTAAGTGTCAATCTACTAAGTTTACCGCTTGCTTCCTCTCGTACTCACAAAATTGAAAATCTAATTAACTTAGTTATCCTTCTTATGTAGAATGGAGATACAACGATGTACAAGATCGGGCAAACAGTAACGCTGACTTCATCGACCCGCAGGTTGTCAACGAGAAAGTCTGGTCATACGACAAGCAAAAACCGCTAGTTGAGGCATACCTTTTGCATGCAATGTTGAAACAGAACTACAAACCGTACATACTTCAACTTCAAGTACGTGTTCTCACAAACCTCTTGTTCTTGTATTTCTTAAGCCATTGATAGTACGATTAGCTACTTACACATATGTTGCAATATACGAATAGGTTTCACTGGATCCTTCTAGTCATCGAGCTTGACAACAGCAGAATTATAGTTCATGACTCATGAAGGAATCTAGTCCAAAAATACCAATGGTTCATTGACGTCCTTAACAGGACATTTGCAAAGTTCAAGAAGAAGCAAAAAGGAGAATTCAAGAAAGAATTCGAAGTCATAGTAAGCACTCAGGTACGTACTACAAAAACTATTATTAATATACATGCGCCATATCAGTTCTTCATCTGATATTCTGAAATTTCTCCCCGTGAAGGTTAAACGCCAGACGGCTGGAAACAACTTATGTCGATGAGCTGGAACATTATGCCGAGGTTCGTATATGCATGTCAATTTGTTAGCTACAACTTACATTTTAATTAATTGCATGTGATCGGATATTTATATACTTCCCGCTTAATTAATTGTCAGCCCAACATCGATGAGCACGTTAACGTGCTCCCGCCTCACCGGGTGCGCGCACTCCAAGAACAACTCATCGGCTTCATTGTCGATGAAGTTGTATCTCCAAATGGCGAGTTCCACGTAAGGTTTCCTGCGTTGAACACCGCTGAATTGATAACGACATCCACGTCGACCAAGGACATAAAGAGTGAGGCATGCAAGAAATGAGTTCGATAATCATTTTTTTCATCATTCAAACTTGTAAACGTCGGTTGCGTGTATGTACTTGTCCATTTTTTACACTATTAAGTTCATTTTTTTGTGTACTGAGCTAGCTTGTGAACATGTGTATGAGTATGCATATGTAATATATATTTTATTACGCAAAAAACTCCTCCACTCATATTTAATTTTCTGGTCAAAAACGATATACAAAAACACCGTAAGAACATATTCTATAATATATATAATCAAAAACTCTCTCCACAAGCGGTTGGTGCCTCCAACCGCTTCTGGAGTGCTGCTCTCCACAAGCGGTTGGTAAGACTAACCACTTCGATATCCTTCTCACAAGCGGTTTGTAACACGAACCGCCAGGAGTCCCCACGCCAGGCTCCACCGCCATCTGAACACCTTCCCAACCGCTTCGTGCCACAAAGATAAGCGGTTCGAGCAACCGCCAGATACCGACGGTATCACACGCGGTTGCTTAGATGCGGTTATAAAACCGCTTCTAAAGGGGGTTACGAGCCGCTTGTGGTAGCCGGTTTTGTAGTAGTGCTATTGTCTAGCTAGAATTTCTATTTCTATTTTGAAGCAAGAATTAAGTTATGATAGACAAATCAAATGTAAGCACATGTAGCAAATCAATTAATATCCTGCATACGACGGGTAGAATTTGATTCTATACCTGAATTTGATTCTATACCTGAAGGTGTTATTTTAAAAAGATTCCATTTGTTCACATACAGTTGAATATATTTAAGCTGTGTGGGTTCTGGAGTATTTGTTCACATATCTATGGTTTATGAAGTACACCATGATGGTAGGTCTAATAAAACCATCCTCCATGTACAAAATTGAGCAGAAGATTTTGTGCATTCAACAACCGAGGAGATAAATTGAGCAAGACAAAATGGAAGGCTAATCTCAAACTGTAAGGTGCTGTTTGAAGAGTTGTTCTTAGAGGATATATTTGCTGATGTATTTTCATTTAGCAACTAATCAGAGCGGGCAACCACTAAGGAACCTAAATAAATGGGTATAAGAAAAGGAGCCAATCAAGAATAGGCTAATACCATAGGAGTTATAATAACAGTATTCTAAACGGGCAAATTAATTTTTTTTCATTATTCAAGTGGTGAAACACTTGAATAAGCTATATCTTGCTAGAAACATGGCAGAAACACACTTGAATAAGTCAGTTGAAGATGAGGAACAGAACATACCTTGAGAGCAAATGTAGAAAGGAAAAGGAAATTTTGGGAGATAGGATGATCAAAAATAACTGCCCATCGCGAAGGCACAACAAAGGTAATATATTAGACAAAAAATTGTGTATAGTGTTAACTTTTTAAAAAAGGAAATGAGAAAACATTGCATATCCTAAAAACCTTCAAAAATTTGTATACAGTTCATGTACTTTGTCTCAAATTAAGGTTAGCTGTCCTTATCTGAATAATAATTTGTAGAGTTTCCTTTCATAGAGTGAATTGAGTTTCCTTTTATAGAGTGAAGTTGATACAAGAACATTGATACAGGAAGTATGACCAGATAACTACTTGTGCAATGCAACCAAAACTCCAGCACCAGAATTCAGAGCAAACATATTGAATAAGACACCCTTTTCTCAATGATGCTAGGACACTTTTAACAAATCAACAATAGAGCATTTCTTAGACAAATTGCAAAATGTTATTTGACAAGACCTTTCAGAAATTGCAAAATGCCAACCTTTCAGAAATTAAAGCCAACCTTTCAGAAATTGCAAAATGAGCATTAAAGCCAACCTTTCAGAAATTGCAAAATGCTATTTGACAAGACTGACCCAAAGCTTGTTATCTCTAATTAAGAGTAGTGGTTAGTTTCAGGAGTAGTGGTTAGTTTGTTATCTCTAATTAAGATCTAACCCAAAGCTTGTACAATGTTTTACCAGTAAGCTAATTGCGCTTTTCTCTCTTTTATATTTTTTTGTAGAATATGCTAACGACAGTAAATGGGAATGAGATGGTATAAATTTCTTCCACTTACATTGCAGTGATTCCAGATATAACCAAGGTTTCCATAGATTACTAAAACAACATGAATTGTTTGAAAGCAGGTATATGTGAAAGTTGCAGAGGGAGATATGTTTGGAGAGGTTGGTGCTCTGTGTAACATACCCCAGCCATTTACTTGCCGCACAGCTGAACTGTCACAACTCTTGAGAATAAGCAAAGCAAGACTTACAGAGATCATTCAAGAACACAGTGAAGACAGTAACATTCTAATGAACAATCTATTCCAGGTATAGCTTCAATTTGAGACATATTAACAAACTCTACATAGGTTACAAGAAGAATGAGAACAAGTGGCGATACAGCACCTTCAGGTTGTCCTCCAATATACGCGTAAAGTAGTTCTGAAGTTCAGACCCACGGAAGTATATGAATCCAAACTGATCGACAGAAATTCCAATGTAGTCATAAAATAACATACATTACAGAACTCGGATCAAAATCAATTGCCAAAAAACTTTTAATATTTAAAGGTCATCTGGCAACAATTCATAGTTTGGGGGTCTCTGACCAACAATAAGGTGAAACATGCTCGAAATGTTGAAAATAAATTTTGCTTCACCAAAGTAAGATTAAGGAATCTAACCTAAACGACGCCGAAGATTTTGCTTTTGGCGAGCTAAACGATCTGCTGGATTCTTGCTGTCATCATTTGCAATATCGTATTCCTAGGAATAAAAAGCAACAAATTCTGTTAGCAATTTCACATGTTGCAGCAACAGAAAAAAAAAAGAAAAAAAGAAACAGATGAACATTGAAATGGAATTGTCAGTTTCATCCTTACAAAAGAACTTATTAAATTGCATCTTGTGAAGTTGTGATACAGACCTAGTTGGGAAACTTGAGATTCTTTTGTGTAGCTCCAGTAGCAATTTAGCCATATGATTATTATGGGGTGCTGCAGATTATTTTAGCACATTAGTTTGTTCATTTTCAGTGAGGGGAGCAAGAAAGAAAGGGGAATTTTACTAATCATCAAGAAATAATCGAATTATATTCCAGTAAGACCTTCCAAAAGCAAGCTCAGACGTTGTAGTATCAGCTTGTGGTAATGACGCTGCCGCAACATCACCAGTTCCATCAGACAAACCAGAAGCACGCTTTTCTGCTTCCACATATGCAAACAAGTCTTTCAATGATGTGTGTCTGATGTTCTCTGCTATGGCACCAATCGTGTGGGCTGCTGCAACCCTTGTATCCCAATTCTTACTACAAAGGTATTGAGAAACCTAAAGTTGGCATGTAAGAGCATACACTTCAGCCAACCATTATGCGCAGAACGCATACAAAAAGAAAGGAGACTCCCCAGTGGACAATGATATACTAATATGTTGATATCATAGATGAGAAGAGTGAGAATCATTGTTTATCCTTGAATGAACAGCTAGCACTCAGTACATGAGAGGACATAATATATCCAGATGAATGAAAGGTAGAAAACAACCAGCGACGTGGATGCATGCCTAATTGTTTTTTAAAAAATAAGCAATATTTCAAAAAGAATATATGGCCATCAAAAATTGCTATTTGATCCATCAACTTATAAATCATTGAAGATGTAGCATAACAGAAAAATGAAGGATGCATTTATGTGATGTCGAACAAGCATGCATTGAGGAAAATAAATGTTAGGCATTCCTGCGCATCCATACATCATATCTTACACAACGCAGCATATTAAGCAAACACTTCCAGGTTGCAAGTTTGCGAATCTAAAAAATTACCAGCCGTAGCATCACCTATATACCCTTTTTAACAAAGCATTTAGCTCCTGTGGATGGGACTTGGCAATTTCTCCGATCTGACGTGCAGCTGCGAACCTTGTCGCTTGTGTGGAACCAGCTAGGTTGTGTTAAAGGAAACTTAGCAGAATAGATAAGCCAAAACGTATGACAAATGATTGAATGCTTAGTATCGTTTTGGCCAGTTGACATAGGTGGTGAATAAGTGCATTTTAGCGCACTTAACTTCAACTTTTAACAAACGAAGGTGTAGTTTAGTTAAATTTTTCAGATAATCTGTAAACCCTAACAGTAGTGGCCAGTAAGCTTGGTAAGAACTATAGCAAAATGGCATGTAGACCAAATTCTCTGAGAAAAAACAAGGTGTAAGGATACTGTCTAGTAATGTGAGCAGGCGGTGGAGACGGGATGACCTCTGCGCCATAAATGATGCAGGCTGCCAGACCTTTCATCCGAGGGTATACTTGGATTGTAGTTAGCAGTACGCCGATAAGTTACTCCGCATGTGGATGTCGTCGCATACACCTGCTCCGCAAAAAGGAAAAAAAAAAGCAAATTAAGCTCGCTACAACTCCGCTCTCCTCGCTGATAGAATTAAACGATAAACAGATGAAAAACCCCGGAATAAACAAATCCCAGAAACATCCCCCCCGCCCGCCGCGGGAAAAAACATACATACGCATGCGAGCAACGTGGAACCGACATGCACGCACGGGGCAGGAAGGAGTAGGCGCAGCTCCTGAGACCTTGTGGTACACACAGGTTTTGAAACATGCCATTTGAAGAGCGAAACGCGTGGATGGAAAGAACCAAAATTCCAAAATCGATTTCAAATCTAGGGAGCAAATCACCCGCGCACGAAGCGCCAAACGCTGTAGAAGAGAAGCAGAGGGCAACCCCCATGATTCGAACCGCGGGCAGAGGCCCGCGAGCCGTGCGCGCAGCGATCCAATCCGAGCACAATCCTATCCAAACGGGAAAGCAAACAAGACGAATCGAGAGAGAGGAAGAGGAGGGGGGATGAACCGAGGGTCGCGGCGGGAGAGGGACGCGCCGCCTCAGAGGCCGAGGCGGGGCGAGGGGCGGCGGGCGGGACTGCGTCGCGGAGGAGGAGCCTCGCGAGGGGTGGCATGGGGTCGGGCAGTGACGAGACGAGGAGGAAACGAGGAGGCGCGAGGAGATTTGGGGGCAGAGAGCGCTGTGTACGGGTGGAGTGAGATGGGGGTTGGGGCTGGAGAGTGGGGCCCGCGGAAGAATGGACCGCTGCCACCAATTCGTGCTTTATAATAGTATGTACGTGTGTGTGTGCGCGTATATATATATATATATATATATAACAAACTTATCTAGTTGCGTCATGTATAGCCGTGCGCATGCTGCTGATCGGCCGAAATCAAGTCCGTATGTATTAAATAAAAAGAAAAGATAATCTTATCTACACATGCAAGTAAATATTTAATGGAAAGGATGCACATGGCAACTCAAAGGCACATGGTAACTCAAAAACTGTATGCGTACAGTATATGGAAAAAGAATCGGTCGTGTAGTATTTGGAAATAGAATTGGCTGATTAAGATAAGAGTCTAATACGCCGCAGATCACGTATACATGCATATCCAACTGAATTAAAACTTTCTCCGTTCGCCAATGTATAGAAGATAGGGACAATGACGGTTTTAGGGGAGGGGAGAATGGACCACCGCCACCAACTCATAATTAGAAGTAGTAAAGAAAAATTTATTTGCAAAGGGCACTAGCCTTATCTGAATAATAATGTTCATTCTGAATGTACAATGGTTAAATGTTTAAATCAATTCATCGAAACATACAAATTCCAAGCACCTCTTTACAAACTCAAGCTTAAAAATATCTTTAATTTCACAAACTTAAATAATAACATTACAGCACTTGGGATTGTAAATTTATAACGCCATAATTCAAGATCGATCGATCGACTGAAAGAGGCATCACCTGTTGCCTCATAGGCACAAAGGTATTGAAGAGGTAGGCATCATCCGTATATGGCTGCCACCATCAGCGGCGTACGTGGCTCGTACGCCTTGCTTCGGCCATACAATAGCCCCACCCTGTCAACTAGATCCACTGCATCCTCGCCTCTCCGCGAGTGCCTCCCTTAACATATTGACATTATCCACCGTAAGCGAAGCCAAAGCTGCCGCTGCCTATCTCGCCGCCCACCACCAAAGGACTTGTCCTCGCACGCATCGACGAGATTAGGAAGGTCGCCCATTACCTCCGCTCAACGGATAAGCTCAGCACATCTGTAGGAGAGGTAAGAAGTAGTGGGGTTATATAGATTCAGCAATCGAGGAGATATCTATGGAATCCAAATTAAGAAATCGTCGAATAAAAAAGCCAACAAAAAGAAAAGAGGCGAGAAGAAACCCAACTACATGAATCGGAGCTCTGCTCTGAAAGTGCATCTAGGCCCCTCAAAGTGTTTTGGTGATTTATGGCAACACAATTAAGTATGCTAACGGTGCAAGTGAGATTCTATGCAGCGATCAAGAAGATATCATTGTTGGAAAGGCGATTGGAGACCCCCACCTCTTTGAAATTTGAAAAGGCGGCATCAAGACTTCAATTGTAAATCTTTTATTTTATTGAGTCTAAGGATAGCCGTACTATTAAGGGGGATACGACGGAAAATCGCTTCTAGGATATGCTTGTGCTCATAGGATGAAAATTGCATCTCAAAAGAATTTCAAAATCATGCATTTCCTTTGAAAGGATACTCCTGGCCGAGGAGGTCAGTCCAGAGTATCCGGACATTTAGTCCGGACACTCCGGGGAAAATGTCCGGAGTATCCAGGGATTAAATCCGATACTCCGAGCTAGGGTCTCGGTTGTTTTCTTCGTTAGTCCGAGTATCCGATATTTAGTCCGACACTCGGGAAATTGTCCGAGTATCCAAGATAATGTCCGGACATCCGGATTGCGCAGAGCACTTGTAACAGTTGGATTTTGGGAGCCCTATAAAACCCTCACTCCATTTCTAACCGCTACTAACCTCATTCATTGCAGCATTCAAGTCTAAAGCTTTCTCTCACACTCTCTCAAGCCCTAGCTTCTTTCTCCCACTAAAATCTTTGATTTGAGTTGTTTCTTTGGGGAGAAAGAAGGGGATTCAAGTACTTTGAGCTTGCATGTTTGATTCTTGAGCACGAGCATCATCCTCCAAGTCGATTTAGCGGCGTATTTGTTACTCTTGGAGTTTGAAGGGCTCCTAGACAGCAAGGAGTCACCGGGAGCCTCCAAGACTTCGTGTGGAGAGCCCCGTCGCTTGTGAAGGCGAGCCTCGCCTCCAAAGGAAAGAGGCAAGAAGTGAAGAACCCATGAGTGCTTTGTGCAACACCGGAGGAAAGAGGTCAAGAAGGACCGGGCTTTGTGCCTCCTCAACGGAGACGAGGATTCCTTCAAGAATCTGAACTCGTAACAAATCATTGTTTGTGTTCTTCATTTGCTTGAGCTAGGTTTTGGTGTTGGTGTTGGGACTTGTGGTGCCCCGATCTACTTTATCTCCGTGGTTGGCTTTAGATCTATATTTTTCAAAGGTACCTGAGTTCATTTAGAACCTTTGTATTCAGCTAGATTGTTGAAAATTTGCAAGGATTTAAAATTTCATTTCGAGGTCACCGTCCAACACTCAGGACATTTACTCAGGACTATCCGGACATTAAGTCCGACACTCCGGATTTTGACCCTCGGGTGATTTTATTTAATTGCAAATTTTAATTACGCCTATTCACCCCCTCTAGGCTACATATCGATCCTTTCAATTGGTATCGAGCCAAATCTCCTTAGTTTGGCTTAACCGCTGGAGAATCAATATGTCGCAAACAGGAAGTCTGTCGAAGACCTTACCGCACTCCTGCACGGGACGATCTTAGGATGGGTATTCCGCTTAATTACAATTCTTCGGCTCTTCATCGTATGTTTCGTGTTCTCGTTGCCGAGCGCCTCACTTCAATGGCACTCACTATGCCGCGTGGAAACATAAGATGAAGATGCACTTGAGATCACTTCACCCGTCTATTTGGAAGATTGTGCAGACAGGTTTCAAGCCAAATGATCCCGAGAACCTTACTCCCGAAGAAGATAAAGATCAACACTTCAATGACTTGGCCGTCAATGCCCTGCTTAATGCTTTGAGTGATTCCGAAGTTCAACCGTGGATGGACTTGAGGAAGCAAAGGCTATTTGGGATAGACTCCTAGTGAGTCATGAAGGGATTTCAAGTGTTCGTGAATCAAAGATAGAGCTCATTATTGGTGAGCTAAGCCGTTCACATTGGAAGAAGGAGAGTCCTACAACAAGATGTTTGACCGGCTAATGGTGCTTGTAAATCAAGCAAAAGGTCTTGGGTGCATCGATTTGTCCGACAAGGCAAGGTGAAGATTATACTCAGTGATCACTCCTACCAACCGCAACCTTGTTCGGGCTTGATCCGAGACCGCCTAACTTTGACACTTTGACACCTCATGACGCATTGGCGGCTCATGATGGACGAGATGATGGTAAAGGAAGCTGAGGTTGTGGAAGAACTCAAGTCAGGAAAGAAGAAGGGCATAGCTCTAAAGGCCGTCAAAATTGTGCGCCAAGCCGAAGAAAGCACAAGTGAAGACGAAGAGTCTAGTGGTCCATTGACAAATGAAGATATGGCTCTATTTGTGCGAAGATTTAACAAATTCTTCAAGAAGAAAAATTTCAAGCAAGGAGGTCAATCAAGGAATAATGGAAGAAAATCAAAAGGGAGACACTCCACAAGAAGATGCTACGAATGCGGCGAAACCGGCCATTTTATTGCCGAGTGTCCGCATAAGGAAGGCAAAGACGAGAAGTCTCACAAAAAGGATAAGTTCCGGGGCAAAGACAAGGAGAAGAGCAAGAAGTACAAGAGCAAGGGTCGTGCTTACATTGGAAAGGAGTGGAACTCCGACACCGACTCCAACTCCGATTCCAACTCCGAGTCGACGAGGAAGGAGGAATTGCTCTGTCGCCATCGCTGCGTTTACCACTCAACAACGTCGAAGAGCCTCTTCGACAACTTGAGCGACGATGACGATAACGCTCCTATGTGCCTTATGGCAAAGGGGCACAAGGTATCATCAAAAATCTCCACTCCCTCCATTGCTAATGAATGTCTAGATGAGCACGATAGCGATAGTGATAATGATGACGTTAACACCGTGCTTAAGTCTATGAAAAACTTTGACATTCATAAATTAAATTTGCTTTTAAAAGACATTGAAAAATTGGAGGAAATTATCGAACAAAAGGAAGCTACTCGAGGCTCAAGAGGATTTGCTCATCCTCGAAAAAGAAAAGAATCGTGAGCTAGAGAAGAGCTTATCTTTTGAAAAAGAGCAAAATGAAAGATTAGTTGAGAATTCAAAATCGCTTAAATCCGAGGTGATTAGTCTCGAGATCACCAATGCTTCACTCAAGAGAAACTTGCTAAGGCAAAGGATGCTTGCAAGGCTCTTGAGTTGAAGCTTGTTGATCTCAAGAATAGCCCTTCGCTACCTCAACTATTAACTCCAATTCTTCATTGCCTTCAACGAGCAATGGATGCGCTTAGGTGCTATAATGTCAATATTGATATTTGTACCACTAACCTTGAGACTTTGCAAGTACTTGCTCATGAAAATGAGAAGCTCAAGGAATGCTCAAGATGGACTACAAAAGTCCTATAAGGCTAGCAAGGACTAGAGGAGTTCCTCAAGCTTAAAGGTAACCCCATGAAGCATGGGCTTGGTTATGTCCTCCCAAGGGCAAAGGAAATCACATTGTGGTTGCGCCTTTGAACAAGCCCATTCACTTTATAAAAGGAAGCAAACTCTAAATATAAGGCTCAATCCACTTTCTTTGCTTCTTATGTGCTTAAGAGGACTAGCCTCGGAGAGTAGTTGCTCATCATATTGGGGGTAAGCCCAAGAGTGCCTCTCATGTGCGATCTATTTGGGTCCCTAAATCACTTGTCACTAACGCGCGGACCTAAACAAGTTTGGGTACCAAAGAGCAAAAACTAAATTTCATTTTGTAGGCCTACATCACGGTGGAACAAGTTGGATCTTGGATAGCGGATGTACGCATCACATGACCGGAGAAAGGGCAATGTTCAAGATTTGGAAGCCAATGGATCAAATAGCTAAAGCATCATTTTTGGCGATAACGAAAAGGTGAAGTGGTAGGTTTAGGTAAGATTCTTATTACTAATGATTTTCATATAAACAATGTTTTACTTGTTGAATCACTAAGCTACAATTTATTGTCCGCTGCACAATTATGTGAAGCGGGCTATAATTGTGTGTTTAGTGAGAAGGGTGTGGATGTCATTAAGAGGGTTGATGGTTCAATAGCCGTTAAGGGTCGTTTAAAGGGTAATCTCTATCTTATAGATTTTTCTACTGATGAGTTAACCTTGAAAAGTGCTTAATGGCTAAATCTAGCATGGGTTGGTTATGGCATCGCCGACTTGCCCATGTTGGTATGAGGAACCTTCACAAACTTATTAAGGGCAATCACATCCTTGGACTAACCAATATTGTTTTTGAGAAAGATAGGTGTGTAGCGCGTGTCAAGCCGGTAAGCAAGTTGGAGCTACTCATCCCGCGAAAAATGTGATGACCACCTCGAGACCCTTGGAGATGCTACACATGGACTTGTTTGGCCCGATCGCCTACATAAGCATTGGAGGAAACAAGTATGGGTTAGTCATTGTAGATGATTTTTCTCGCTTTACTTGGGTGTTTTTCTTGCATGACAAAAGCGAAGTCCAAGGAAGCTTGAAGAAATTCATGAGAAGGGCTCAAAATGAGTTCAAGTGAAGATCAAGAGAATTGAGGACAACGGCACCAATTCAAGAATACCGTGTTGAGGAGTATCTCGATGAAGAAGGCATCAAGCATGAGTTCTCGGCCCCTATTCTCCTCAACAGAATGGGGTAGCCGAGAGGAAGAATCGAACCTCATCGAGATGGCGCGACGATGCTTGACGAGTATAAGGTTTCCGACACATTTTGGGCGGAGGTCGTCAACACCGCTGATGCACAGCTCCAACCGATTATATCTTCACAAGTTGCTAAAGAAGACGGCGACGAGCTCCTCACATCGAAGAAGCCAAATGTATCCTACTTCCGGTCTTTGGGAGTAAATGCTACATCCTCAACAAAAAGGCTAAGTCTTCTAAATTTGCTCCTAAAGTAGATGAAGGATTTTTACTTTATTATGGATCAAATGCTTACGATATCGGTTTCAATAACACCACCGTGTAGTTGAAATCTCGCGTGATTTAACATTTGATGAAACTAACAGTTCTCAAGTAGAACAAGTTAATTGTGATGAAATTGATAGGAAGAACCTCCATGTGAAGCAATCAAGAAATTGGCAATTGGGGAGGTAAAACCGTGGAGCAGATGCAATCCCGAAGCACCCCAACCCGAGTGTCAAGGGATAATGTCCGGAGTCTCCGGACAAAATCTCCTGAGTGTCCGGACTTAACCCCGACATTCCGACATTAGTGCTCAAAATGTTGATCCCTCCTCATCCATTAAAGCTCAAGATGGTTCCAACATCTCACAAGATGACGGAGGCCCTATCCAACGATCAACTCAACGACTCTCATCCGAGAGTTCATCAAAGCATACAACGCGATCATCCGCCGACAACATACTTGGAGACATTAACAAGGAGTATCCACTAGATCTCGACTTGCAAATTTTGTGAATTTTACTTTTGTATCTTCTCTTGAACCACTTAAGGTAGAAGAAGCACTCCAAGATCCGGATTGGGTGATGGCCATGCAAGAGGAGTGAACAACTTTGAACGAACTAAGTATGGAAGCTTGTCGAAAGGCCCAAGCAGAATGTGATTGGAACTAAATGGGTGTTTCGAACAAGCAAGATGAGAACGAATAGTGACTAGAAACAAAGCAAGGTTGGTTGCTCAAGGCTTCACACAAGTCGAAGGTTTGGATTTCGATGAAACATACGCTCCTGTAGCTAGGCTTGAATCTATTAGAATATTACTTGCCTTTGCTACTCACTATGATTTTAAGTTGTATCAAATGGACGTGAAAAGCGCCTTCTTAAACGGACCACTTTCTCGAAATGGTCTACGCCGAGCAACCACCGGATTCAAGACCAACCATCCGGACCACGCCTACTTCCTACACAAGGCTCTCTATGGGCTTAAGCAAGCGCCGAGAGCATGGTTCGAGTGTCTTCGTGATTTTCTCCTCGGTCAAGGTTTTGTAGTCGGAAAGGCCGACCCTACTCTCTTCACTAAACACATTGATAATGATTTATTTGTGTGCTAAATATATGTCGATGACATTATATTTGGATCTACTAATGAACATTTGTGCAAAGATTTTAGCAGATAATGACTAAAAGATTCGAGATGTCCATGATGGGTGAGTTGAAGTTCTTCCTGATTTCAAGTCAAACAACTAAAGGAAGGAACTTTTGTATGTCAAACAAAGTACATCAAGGACATGCTCAAGAAGTTCGCATGGAGAACGCCAAACCAATCAAAACGCCGATGCAAGCCAACCGCATCTAGACCTCGACAAAGAAGGTAAACCGGTCATCCAAAAGGTATATCGCCGATGATCGGCTCTTTACTTTATCTTTGTGCATCTAGGCCCGATATTATGCTTAGTGTGTGCATGTGTGCACGTTTTCAAGCCGCCTCCTAAAGAGTGTCACATGGTGGCCGAAGAGAATCTTGAGGTATTTAGTGCACACCTCATTTCGGACTTTGGTATCCTAAGGGTTCATCATTTGAGTTAGTCGGCTATTCCGATGCGGATTATGCCGATGTAAAGTGGATAGGAAAAGTACTTGGGACTTGTCAATTCTTGGGTAGATCTCTTGTGTCATGGTCCTCTAAGAAGCAAAATTCAAGAGCTCTATCCACAAACGGTTTAATATATAGCCACGAAGTTGTTGTGCGAATTGCTTTGGATGAGACAAACCCTAAATGATTATGGCCTAGTCTATAACCGTGTGCCACTTTTGTGTGACAATGAGAGCGCCATAAAATTGCCAACAACCCCGCCCAACACTCCCAGATAAAGCATATTGATATCCGCCATCATTTCCTAAGGGATCATTCCACTAAAGGCGATATCGATATCCAACATGTGAGCACAAATGACCAATTAGCTGATATATTTACAAAACCTCTTGACGAGAAGAGATTTTGTGAATTGAGAAGTGGACTAAATATTCTTGATTCTCGCAACTTGGCTTGAGGAGTGCATGCCTTTGATTGATGCTTGGAAATCTTTTAGAAAAGTTTATTTGGTCCTTTTCTTTGATCTTTTCGTGTTCTTCAAATCATCGATCTTCGGATCGTGCCCAATGACATGTGACTATGGATTGCTTGATTGTGTGTTCGCTAGTCACATTGTGCAAAGGACATCTTAGGAATACTTTTCTCATTGCTTCAAGTCAATCATTCGCTTCAATTCCTTGAAATTCCTTTTGGGTCCCGAGCCTTCACTTCGGACATCCGATTAATTGTCCTGAGTATCCGACAAATTGTCCTGAGTCTCCGAACAAAATGTCCGAGTGTCCGGACCGAGGGGCTGTGGTTATTTAGACTGCAAGGGGCTTCTCTCTCTCTTCTCTCATTTGTTTCAACCGTGATCTACATCAAACCTTTGCCCTAGCCGCCTCCGGTTCTCCTCCATCTCCGTGGTTTCTCCTCCATCTCCATCTCCGGATCATCCTTGGAGGGCTTGGGGAAGGATCTCCTCGTCGCTTTCTTCGCTTTTTGCGGTCCTTCGCTGTGGTATGACTTCTCTTGCCCTAATCCTCTCTTGACCATTGAAATTTCTAGGTTAGGCCTCCATAGAGTACATTCACCTCCTTGAATAAATCCCTAGAATGTGCTCTTAGAAATCCCACATTGTTTGCAATTTAAGATTTTGGGTTTGAATCATAAACCCGAGTCTCCTGATATTTTATCCGAGTATCCGACAAATCCCTGACACTCGGACTAAATACCCCGAGTATCCGGATAAATTGTCCGACAATCCGGACAAAATGTCCGAGTATCCGCTATACCTCTCGCCCAAAATTTTAAATTGTGAAATCTACTTTCGTGCAACTCTTTTTCACTCCTATCGTTGTTCCTCTTAGATGTCTTCTTCCCAAGGAGGTTCAGTGCAGCAAGCGCCCAATTGAGTCGCCTCCTCCTCTCCCACCGGCGCTCCAAAGAAGAGAAGGCAGGTGTGAAGAAGATTCCTCAAGGCCGTGTAAACCTCCTCACCTCCTCCCATTGCGCCTCTCTGCTCCCGCCGAGTAATCCCCGGAAGTTCTCGCCAAGAGCATCCCGCGGATGTGCATGCTAGGCTTCGTGAGCAGAAAAAGAAGCAATATCAAGAGTCAAGGTTGGCGATTGGTCCACTTGAGAAGCTTCAGCCTCAATGGAGATATCCAGGCCAGATGATGCCGCTTCGTGTTGTTGATTATCGTGTGGGGTCTGGAAAAGGCAAGATCATAGTTGCGCAGAGAAACAAAGATCCGCTCGAGTTCCACCAAGATCAGTACGTTGACAAGCGGTTCTCGAACAGTGTTTCACTCGATTTCTATGAGACCGTTTCTTCCGCTTATGGAGAATCCGGTGATGAAGATGAAGCGTTGATTGGTTATATATGTCCGAGGCTCAAAATCCTATCTTCACCAAGTCATCGAGATTTGTGAGCGGCATAAAGTGAAGGACATTATGAGTTTCATGCACTCTTGGAATGATGAGGTAATCATGCAATTTTATGCCACTCTTTACTTTGACAAGAAGCAAGATGCCATTTGGTGGATGACAGATAAACTCTGGTATGTGGTAACTAAGAGGACCTTTGGTAGGATATTGCATTTGTGATCTGCTGATGGGGATGCCAAGCTGCATGATAAGAAAGTCATGGCTCCTGAGCAGCTTGGAGATTTATATGACTCGTCTCAAAGATGTTGTGATGGGCACCATCAAGGGTCCGGCCTGATACCGTTTCTTCTTCGATTGCTTCGGTCACTCTTTGGCCCAAGGAGGAGATGCGTCCACCATCGGCCCTATGTGAGAAATTTGTTGTTTCATTTGGTTGAGCGCACTCATGGATTTGATGTGGTTGACTTCATCTGGGAGGCCATCCGCTACAACTCTTTGAGCAACTCCAAGAGCAAGTGGGTATGCGCCTTTCATCATGGTCGTGATTGAGCACGCCACGGGCTTGACTCGTGAAAGATGTGGAGCATGTGCCTTACAAGGTCCGGCCTCGGGCCTCCTGCTGCTCCTGTGGACAAGCGCCCTGTGGGTCGCCCTCCACCACTCGGTCTTTTGCTCGTCGGCTCCTTCTTGCCTCCGGCTCAGCAGCGCCTCCTCCAGCTCCCGTTTCTCCCACGGGAGAAGGTTCTCCTCGCACTAGCCGCGACACCATCAAGAGGATGCTCAAGTGCCTTTTCTGTTTATGTCAAGATGTGTCTGAGCAAGTGAAGGAGACCCGTCGCGAAGTTGCGTGATCACCGTCAGTGAGTTCGCGCCACCGCCGCAAATAGGTGAGGATCTTCCACTAGTAGCGTAGTCCGAGGAGTCAAGACATGTATCTACAAGTGGATTCCGCTACTCGACAATTTATTCGATCTTCCTCGCTCGCACCTCAGCCGCCCGAGTAGGCGCATGGCACGATAGCGAGGAGGATGACTACGAGCCTTCCGCGACGATTTAGTAGTTCTCGGCTGTAGACTCTTCCTTTTGGGTGTCTTGATGCCAAAGGGAGAGAGTGCTAGACGATTTATTTATTTCCTTGCTTGTGCGCCGTCGCTTATTTATCGATCTCGCTAAAGCCTTTATTAGTGCTCGTGCTTGTGGTTGGATGTTTGGTTGTTGATGTCTAACTATTTGATTGCTTTATATCATTCCCTTCTCGTTATGCATTTGTGTGATATCATGTCATATCTACTTGTGCAAAATTACTTATTGATTATCTTGTCATATTCTATCGTGACGCAACAATTTAGGGGAGCTCTTGCACCTTTTGTTCTTAAATATGTGCATTTCTATCTCTACTCAAATTTCTCTAATGCACGATTTAGGGGAGCTCCACCTCCAAGCATTTGGTTTTCCAAATGCTATATCATTTCAATTCTTTTATCCAAATTCAATTGTGTTGTCATCAAGTCACCAAAAAGGGGGAGATTGAAAGTGCATCTAGGCCCCTCAAAGTGTTTTGGTGATTTATGGCAACACAATTAAGTATGCTAACGGTGCAAGTGAGATTCTATGCAGCGATCAAGAAGATATCATTGTTGGAAAGGCGATTGGAGACCCCCACCTCTTTGAAATTTGAAAAGGCGGCATCAAGACTTCAATTGTAAATCTTTTATTTTATTGAGTCTAAGGATAGCCGTACTATTAAGGGGGATACGACGGAAAATCGCTTCTAGGATATGCTTGTGCTCATAGGATGAAAATTGCATCTCAAAAGAATTTCAAAATCATGCATTTCCTTTGAAAGGATACTCGGCCGAGAGGTATCCGAGTATCCGGACATTTAGTCCCGACACTCGGAATGTCCGAGTATCCGGGATTAAATCCGATACTCGAGCTAGGGTCCTCGGTTGTTTTCTTCGTTAGTCCGAGTATCCGGATTTAGTCCCGACACTCGGGAAATTGTCCGGAGTATCCAAGATAATGTCCGGACAATCCGGATCAGGCGCAGAGCACTTGTAACAGTTGGATTTTGGGAGCCCTATAAAACCCTCACTCCATTTCTAACCGCTACTAACCTCATTCATTGCAAGATTCAAGTCTAAAGCTCTCTCACACTCTCTCAAGCCCTAGCTTCTTTTCTCCCACTAAAATCTTTGATTTGAGTTGTTTCTTTGGGGAGAAAGAAGGATTCAAGTACTTTGAGCTTGCATGTTTGATTCTTGAGCACGAGCATCATCCTCCAAGTCGATTTAGCGGCGATTTGTTACTCTTGGAGTTTGAAGGGCTCCTAGACGGCAGGAGTCACCGGAGCCTCCAAGACTTCGTGTGGAGAGCCCCGTCGCTTAGAAGGCGAGCCTCGCCTCCAAAGGAAAGAGGCAAGAAGTGAAGAACCGCGAGTGCTTTGTGCAACACCGGAGGAAAGAGGTCAAGAAGGACCCGGCTTTGTGCCTCCTCAACGGAGACGTAGGATTCCCTTCAAGAATCCGAACTTCGGTAACAAATCATTGTTTGTGTTCTTCATTTGCTTGAGCTAGGTTTTGGTGTTGGTGTTGGGACTTGTGGTGCCCCGATCTACTTTATCTCCGTGGTTGGCTTTAGATCTATATTTTTCAAAGGTACCTGAGTTCATTTAGAACCTTTGTATTCAGCTAGATTGTTGAAAATTTGCAAGGATTTAAAATTCTCATTTCGAGGTCACCTGTCCGGACACTCCGGACATTTACTCCGGACACTCCGGATTTTGACCCTCGGGTGATTTTATTTAATTGCAAATTTTAATTACGCCTATTCACCCCCCCTCTAGGCGACATATCGATCCTTTCATGCTCCCTTCGGAAGGAAATCAATCAATCCGATCCGAAAAGCACTGGAAGCAATCACCGTCGATTCAAATGCTAGATCAATGGAAGAAAGGAAAGTAATAAATGAGTCCTGCATATTTATTTACCTCCCACGACGGAATGATCCATTCTAATCTACCGAGGTGGCCACTGCTTTCTTTCCACTCAGCCACGCGGGTGCGCATACGTGTCAGGGTGAGGGTGGAGAACGGATGTACCACCACTAACTCCTAATTAGAATTAGTATAGATAGAAATAATAAACTTATCTAGTCGCGTCATGTATAGCCGTGCGCATGCTACTGGTCGGCCAGAATTAAGTCCATATGTGATTAGATACAAAGCAACGATGATCTTATCTATACATGCAAGTAAATATTTAATGGAAAGGATGCATATAGCAACTTAAAGGCACATGGTAACTCAGAAGTTGTATGCTTATAGCATATGAAAAAAGAATCAGTCGTGCAATATTTGGAAATAGAATCGGCTGCTTGAGATAAGAGTCTGATACGTTGCAGATCACGCATGCATGCATATCCAACTGAATTAAAACTTTCACCGTTCGCCAATATATAGAAGATCGGGACAATGACGGTTTTAGGAGAGGGGAGAACGGACTACCGTCACCAACTCATAATTAAAAGTAATAGAGAATCATTTAGACTATGTCCATATCGAATATATCTCTTGCTCCTTTTACTATATATTGGATATCTTTTCGTACAAGAGATCCAATCTAATAAAAAGACCTTTGCCCCTCAATTTTGTGTGTACTTTATATTTGTTCTTGAGATTTCATTGATGTGCTGTTGCTTGATCATAGGTAAATGACTACATTTTATAACATGTTATCAATACGAAGCTCTGCCGAGGCCAATTTAGATCGGCTGCCTGCATCAATCTATACTGCATCGAATTTATTTGTCCGACAGCACACGATTAAATCTACTACAAGCTCTACGTAAGTTCGAGCTATGTAAGTTAATCGCATCAGAACAGTTGATTTTAATCAAGCAAATTAATTCCTCTAATTGTCAAGATTACTTGTTTAATCTGTAAAAAATATGAAATTAGGGTTAATATTTTTGTTCATCCTAAGTCTCTGTTCAACAAAAATTGTTGGAAACATGAGCTTGCCGGGTGCACTCGGTCATACACTCGGCCCGATGCCACCATAGCCTGTCACCGCGGTGCAGCGCGACGCCGCCACATCCGAGTTGGCTTAGCAGCCGTGCCCGAGAATGGCCCGTAGAGAAGCTGCCCAGCCGAGCCACACCGACGTCCGCGACCGCGCTCGAAGCGCCGACGGTGGCTCTCGCGCCCACTGCATCACTCGGCCTCGGCCGCCGCGCCACTCGGTCTCTACCCAGGGATTCAAAATTCGGCGAAATTTGACGAAATTTCGCCGAAATTTCGGTTTTCGGCCCCCCCGAATTTATATATCCTGGCCGAATTCAAAATTTTAAAAAATTTGATTTGCTACAGTAACTGCTATAGTAATTTCGGGAAATTCAGGCAAATTTCGGCGAAATTTCGGGTTTGGACACCGGATTTTCAAAATTTTTGGCCGGATTTGAACGGAATGGGTCCAATAACCCTTAAGAAAGTCTTGTTCCATGAAAATTTGATGAAAAACTAATTTTTTGAGATTTTTTAAAATTTGGGTAGAAACACTGTCAGATTTTTAAAAAGTTTTACAAGCCTGATGATCATCTGAAAATTTTATGGTACCATCCTTAGTAGTTTAGGATCATACGAAAAAAACTTCAAAATAATTTAACATCATTTGTTATCTTTGAAAAATCAAAAACAGAATGGACATAATTGGGACAGTAATCTTGTTAGATTTTTATAATTTTTCTCGAGTGTGATCATCATCTAAAATTTTTATTACAGATTAACAACTTCCTTAGTACCATTCTGTAAAATTTTCAAAAAATTTAATCTTTCTTGGTTTGCTCAATAAAATCTATGAATACAGTAAGCACTAAACTTAATTTGTTGTATTATATTTGAAAAATCAATTCATTTGAGCTAAGGATTTATCAGGCAATTCAAATATTTTTATAACTTTTTGAAATTTTGAGTTTCAAATTTATTTGAGCTAAGTATTCTTATGTAAAATTTTCAACTCAAAATATTTCTCCAGGAATTTATAAAAATTCTGACATTCAAAGTACTAGTTTTCAATTCTCTCCGTTTTTGAATTTTTAAATGTCTTAAATTAATTTATTAATTTCTGATATTTTTAATGTTGATGAATTTATTATTGGGGAATATAATATAAAATTTTTAGATTGAAATTATGAAATAATATTTTCATTTAATTCTGACATTGAACTTAATTTGTTGTATTATATTTCAAAAATTAAACAGAGAAAGAACATAAATGGCACTGTGCCTTCTACGAATTTTATAAATTCACTGGAGCGTGATCATGATTCCAAATTTTTATGAGATATTAACTATTTCCTTTCCACTCTTATGTAAAATTTATAAAATATTTAAACCTTTTTTATTGCTAAATTTAATCTATGTATTGATCATCGGTCTGTTAACAGGATAGTAGCACTGTTCGCATTTTCTAAAATTCATGACACTTGATCATCATATGAAAATTTTATGACAATATTATGGATGTGTCAGGACCATACAGAAAAATTTTCAAAATTTTACAAGCTCGTTTGTTCTAATTTTCATTCGGATGAAACTTGCCACTCAGCGCTTTACTAAGACAGTACCAATGTTTGAATTTTTAAAACTTCCTCACATTTGATCATCATCTGAAATTTTTACATAAATATCATAAGTATGTCAGGAATCTCCACAGAAAATTTCAAAGTTTTCTAACGTAGTTTGTACTATTTTTGATCCGGTTCAAACTTGCCGATCAACGTTTCATCTAAATAGTATCAATTTTTGAATTTTTAAAAATTCCACAGATCTGATAATCACCTGAAATTTTTATGAGAACATCTATAATGTGTCAGGAACGTACAAAAAAAATTTCAAAATTTTTCGATGTCGTTTGAACCCATTTTCGCTCAGTTCAATTTGACCGAAATTTCGGAAAATTTCGCCGAATTTCGGGGTATTTTCGGCGAATTTCGGAGATTTCAGTGCCAAAACAAACCGGATTTGAATTTTGAAATTTGAATTTTGAATGTCCTCCGGCCGAATTTACCGAATTTCAGACGAAATTTCGGATTTCGGCCTGGTCCGAATTTTTTGCTCAAACGAATTTTGAATCCTCGTCTCACCACACGCCTGCTGCGCCGAAACTCGCCGCCACGCCCATCGCACCTGCCCATCGCACCACTTGGCCTCGACTGACGTGCCGATTGGCCTCTGCCGCTCGGGCCTGCTACACCACTGCCTCGGCCGGCCGCGCGTGGCTCGGGCTCACTGCTGTCACTGGCTGCCGCCGGCGGCTCTGCCACACCCTATGCATCGCCGGTTCGGCCATCGCGCCTACACATGCCGCTCAGCTCGGCCATCACGCCTGCCCACACATGCCTCGCTGGTTACAGCAGTTAATAGTTCAAATTTGAAATAAATCTATTTTCAACCCAAAAAAGGATTAACGAGACTCGACTTAATAGGAGATGTTAACTCGAATTTAAAATAACTATTTAAATAGTAAATAAAATAATTTTATATTTAACTATATCAATCTAGAAAGAAACTTAATAATATTTTGTTCAATTCGATGGACAGCTCTAGTGCGAAACAGCCCATGTACCATATAGAGTAAGGATGACCTTACACGCATGCAGAGGTGAAGACCGCTGCAATGCTGCCAACGGAGGGGCGTCCGGTGCCCAACATGTGTTGTGACTTGTATGAAATGAGCTTTGATTTCAAGAGAGGAAATCAAAGTATAAGAGCATGTACAATAATACAGACAATTATTGTCTGTATTATGCTTCATATTTTAAAGACAAAGCTAATGACAATTTCTATAATAGATAACTAGATACTACCCCTCAGGCCTTTTGTATTTTAGCACAAATACAAAGAGAACATCA
Organism: Guadua angustifolia; assembly: GCA_036346375.1. Taxonomy (NCBI): domain Eukaryota; kingdom Viridiplantae; phylum Streptophyta; class Magnoliopsida; order Poales; family Poaceae; genus Guadua; species Guadua angustifolia. The sequence continues at coordinate 40,234,016 of CM070500.1, forward strand.
AATAAATATCATGCAATATATAAATACAACCATCCTCTTCCCCATGCATGTTTTTATTGTATCTTTTCATGGTTTATGTGCCCAAGCTGTTTCTCATACAAGAAACAGCTTTAACTTCACTCTTCTTTAATCTTCTCTCTATATCAGCATTGATACTACATAGCATGTTAAAGAAATAGCTGACATAGGAGCATTATTAGGAGTGCCCTCAATAGGCAACGAAGCAACTGCAACAACCATTAATTTGCAGCTAGCTCTTTTAGATCAAGGGCCGAACTGACCCGCCATATTATCAACATTTACGGTGTCGGCCACCAGGTGCAGTACCCGGCACCCCTAAAAATTTGAAAAGTGTTATAAGATCATTTCTTCAATAGATCCAATTTCTTGATTAAATTGGTTTCAATCCTAATGGTTTGGGACTTTGAAGACCTTTCAACTATTTGTATTGTACTTTTAGTAAATTTGAAATGTATGTGTTGAATTTATCATTTTACAAAATCATTATATAATACTATAAAATTATATATATGAAGTGTACACTCAACGAAAATTTTCTAGTTCCTCGCCTCTCGGCTGTGGCATTTCTGCTCCAGCTGCCCCCCGCACGGTGACTTCCCCGATTAGTACATGTTCCACCAGCAGGTAGATGCAGGTGATCAGTAGATCACCCAGCTGGTCAAATCAAATCACATCCATTGAGCTCATTCGTCACTGCTCCTGCTGGTGGAAATGGGCAAGCGATCCCAGCGATTTCTGCCATGGTTGCACGCGAGCCCGAGATCGAGCAGCGCAATTTTGATGGCAGGGGAGAGGAAACAACCGACAGTGGAGGGGATCGCGAGATTAAAAGCTGACCTTCTTAGGGTATTTGGTAAAGCTCTAACTCCATTAAAATCTGTAAAATTAGTAGAGTAAGATATTTTTAGCTTCAGAAATTTATAGAGTTAGAGTCGCGGGTATATTAAGAATGTTTAGGTGTATCATTTTGTTACATTTTAGACTAAAAATTTAAACTTAATTTACTTTTATTTTAAACTACAAGCTTTAAATTTAAGATAACGCTGGGATCTAATGCTCTACCGGCGGCGAAAGGCGAGTGCAAACTTAAGCAGTTGCAACAGCACGATGGGACCTGCACGCACTGTACTGTAGCGATTTTATTGTAGCAATGAACACCGCATAGTTTGAATCTAGACCATTGGATCTGAAAATGGATAAGATAGAGTTGCTTTTTGTGCGGCTGTAATAGCAAACTAGAAAACTTTTCGCGGCGTAACACGCCGCGTGTGCCTTTTTTTTTTAGAAAAATTCTCTTTTTTTTCAACGGATTTTTTTTAAATCGCCGAAAAAATGAGCGAAACGGCTAAAAGAACACAAACGAAATCACGTTTTTTTCGCATCTATCTGGGGTTCACTCATGAAGGATCCACGATCGTGTTAAATCGAAATGGTCATTTTCATAAAAAATAGCCGGATTGATCGAAACGCTACCATGTTTTTTTTCCGGTATCTATTTAGAGTCTTCTCACGAAAGATTCGCGATTTTCTGAACCGGATCCGCGATCGTGCTAAATTGAAAAGGCCCTTTTCGCATAAAATAGCCGGAATGACCCAAATGACACTACGTTTTTTTTTGGTATCTATCTAGGATTCTCTCACGAAAGATTCGCGTTTTTTTAAGGTTCTCTTCGTTAAAAAACATGAAAAGGACTAATACGTAATTACGAATTTTTTAAAGGACTTAAACACAAAAATAATTTTGAGCCTCGGCTCAAATCATCCGGAGGGCGTGAACTCTTCAAGAAATAGGAAAGATAGTATGTCTTAAGGTTATATTTATAAGATCACGTAATCTTTTAATTATTACATGAAAAAAGTGTTTATTATAGACAATAATTCATATAATGGTAATTTATACTATTTATATGGTCGTCTCTTCATAAAAAGACAGCTGTACTCTCCTCCTCCTCTCTACCTGTTATAAAAATCATACGTGGCAAAACATATAAACATATATGATATGTGTAGTCATTTTAAGGTGCAGGTATGCAGTGAAATAATGAGCTACTCCCTATAGTCACAAATAGTTATTATTTTAGACATCGATATGGTCTCCAAAACACAACTTTGACCACTATTTCCTATTATAATATATTTATAAAAACAAAAAATATGATATTATAAAAGACTTTTTGAGACAAATCTATATATATGATTTTCATGTATCCAATTTAAATATTTAAAAAGATATTGATGATCAAAGTTTTAAAAGTTTGACTACAGCTATATCCAAAATGTACAACAACTATTTGTGAAAGGGGGTATGTATTTCTGGTGTGCGTAGACAGTAGATCAAATTCTAGCTGTGTAGTGGCGTAGATGAAGGTGGATTGTGCATCCCACTGGCTAGAAGATGAAAAAGGTATTAATGCAAAGTGGAATAATTCAAGCAGTCTTTTAAAAGGCGAAGTATCATACAGAAAAGAAAATGACTTAGTAGTCAAAATCTGAAAAAAATTTATCTCAAGACCTAGAAAGCTTCTCATGACCTAAATTCTTGCAGATGAGGGCCCCACCACGTAACTCGCATTTTTAATGAAAAAAAATACCCCCATAGGGCATAGAGACATGATAGTTCGGCGAAAACACCCTTCCCTCCCCAACACCCGAATTAGCCTTCTCCTCCTCTCCAAATTCCCCAACTGTTGACGTCGACGAATCACAGACCGCGAAGCCCCACTTCTCCGGTGGCATTATGGAACTAAACACACAAAGTATGTCGACCCATCCCCTGTGATCAACCAATACTCTTGGCCACAAAAGCATAAAAACTGAAAAAATCTATGAGAAAGTTTTTTCTTAAAAAAAATCCGTGTATAATCAAAGAGAAAGCGTAATCTTGGAATACGCTTTGTTGGTCTCGCTACATACCTTCGCCGGTTCGCCCTTTGGCCTTTGTCAACTCATACGGCCGGGATCGCTGTAGGGAGAGAAGAGCGTACTACGTTCCGTGGTCATATTTCTCAATAGATGTGCTGCATAGTCATCGTTTATGTGCTGCATAGTCAAATCTCACATTCCCAAAAGGTATACAGATAGCATACAGCATGGATTTGAGCACGGCAGTACTGCAGTATAAACCTATCAAGACGAACAAGTAGAAATTGCCTGCAGGCAAGACATACAACACTTTTTACTTGGCGATTGCCTGAAGAAACAGCAAGAAATGGCTGAGCTGATGCTCCTCCTCCGTGTGATCCTAACAGCATGGTGCCTTCTGTTTCTGCAGTTCCACCGATCGGGGGAAGCAGCCGCTGCATCCCGCACGAGCGGCATGCTCTTCTTGCCTTCAAGGCTGGCCTCACCGATCCTGGCAGCTATCTGGCGTCATGGAAAGGTGAAGACTGCTGCCAGTGGAAGGGCGTACGGTGCAGAAACCGCACCGGCTCCACAGCTTATAGGATTCTTGGGAGGTGAAATGAGCTCCTCCTTGCTCACCTTACAGCATTTGAGGTGCCTAGACCTTCGAGACAACAACTTCAATGGCACGTCTATCCCGGAGTTCATTGGTGGTCTCAAGAACTTACGCTACCTCTATCTCTCCGACGCAAATTTTGGTGGGCGGGTGCCACACCATCTTGGTAACCTCTCCAAGTTGCTTTACCTTGATCTGAACAGCATATATGAATATGATTCACACATTTACTCGACTGATCTTGCATGGTTGTCACGCCTCACAACATTACAGTACCTTGATTTGAGTGCTGTGAACCTTAGCGCGGTTATTGACTGGGCCCATGTCGTCAATAAGCTTCCTTCCCTTGTCACCCTTAATCTACGCTTCTGTGGGCTTCAAAACGCCATTCCATCTCCGTTGCATGTCAATCTTACATCACTTGAGCACCTTGATCTCGGTGGTAACACATTCAGTTCATCTCTTGGAACCAAGAACTTATTTTGGGATCTACCCAGTCTGCTTGAATTTGATATGGGGGCGTCTGGCCTCCAAGGCGTGATTCCTGAAGAGGTGGGAAACATGACATCCATCGTAAGATTGGATCTTGGTGACAACAGTTTGTCAGGAGCCTGCCGGAGCAGCTAGGACATCTCAGCAATTTGACCTCTCTTGATCTCAGTAATAACAGGATTTCAGGAAAGATACCAACGGGGATAGAAGCACTCACAAAGTTGACAGATTTATGGCTTGGTTCGAACAAGTTTGATGGCGCAATCACTGAATACCATTTTGCACAACTGGTTAATCTGTTCAGTCTAGATTTATCTAACAATTCATTAGCTATGGTGGTCAAAGAGAACTGGGTCCCTCCATTCAAACTGGATCAAGCTAACCTACAGTCTTGTAGGCTAGGACCTAAATTTCCAGAGTGGCTTAAATCACAGGATAGTATATCTATTCTTGGCATATCTAATACAAGTATAGCTGGTTCAATACCTCAATGGTTTTGGAACACATTTTCCAGGACTCAGCACTTGGTTTTGTCAAGTAATCAAATCAGTGGCATACTACCATCGACAATGTTAGAAAGAATGGAGGCAGAAACGATGGACTTCAGTAATAATTTTTTGGTAGGCCCCATTCCCAAGCTTTCTAGAAATTTATTATCCTTGGACCTCTCAAGGAACAATTTGTCAGGTCCACTACCATCAGATTTTGGAGCTCCAAGGTTAACTGGGCTTATTCTCTTCAAAAATTCTCTCTCTGGTAGAATTCCTAACTCCTTCTGCCGCCTGAAAAAATTACAATTTGTAGACTTGTCAGAAAACATACTAAAAGGGCCATTTCCAAACTGTGGGGAGCAATCAAGAGCAGGGAATTCACCCAGCAACAAGTCTTCAAAGGTAAATGTACTAGAAGTGTTGAACTTGAATGGCAACAATCTTTCTGGAGCATTCCCACTATTTCTCCGATATTGTCAAAAACTTATTTTTCTCGATCTGGCATATAACCAGTTTTATGGAAATCTGCCGACATGGATTGGAGAGAAATTACCGTCATTGGCATTTTTAAGTTTGCGCTCGAATTTGTTTTTTGGCCACATTCCTCTTCAGCTTTCCAATCTGAAGGAGCTTCAGTATTTAGACCTTGCATGTAACAACATGTCAGGCACTATAACAGAATCACTTGTGAAGTTGCTGGCTATGACTCTGAGTCCTACAGACGATGACTCACTTTCATATGTTAGTGATTATGGGCAGAGCATTAATGAAGTTGATACGGTTGCAAATACTGACAGTTCATTGGTGGTCACGAAAGGGCAACAGCTTGAGTATACGACCGGGATCGTCTACATGGTAAATTTTGATCTGTCGTGCAATAGTTTAACAGGGCATATTCCTGAAGAAATCGGTAAGCTTGTTGCATTGAAAAACTTTAACCTATCATGGAATCATCTAAGTGGGAAAATACCTGACAGTATTGGTGAATTACATGCCTTGGAATCACTTGACCTGTCACATAATGATATCTCTGGTGAAATCCCTGCAAGCTTATCAGCTCTAACATCATTGAGCAGCTTGAACATGTCGTACAATAATCTGACAGGAGAGATACCATCTGGGAATCAACTGCAAACACTAAATGACCAGGCATCTATTTATATTGGCAATCCAGGTCTTTGTGGTCCTCCTCTGTCGAAAAATTGTTCAGAAACTAAGTTAACTCCTTCTCCAGAAGAGAGCGGACATGGAAGCGATGTTGCATCCTTTTTCCTCGCCATGGGTACTGGATATGTAATGGGTATCTGGATAATCTTCTGCATCTTCTTATTCAAGAAGGAATGGAGACTTGTTTGTTTCTCATTCTCTGATCGTTTGTATGATTGGGTTTATGTGCAAGTGGCTATGAGCTGGGCCTCCCTGAAAAGGAAAAATGGGTAGAAGTTGAGATGACAATCACACTGTGTCTGCTCTTGACAAACGTATATGTTCTTCGTATCTCTCACGTTCTCGTGCTTCTACTGGAAGTGAAAATATTACTGAAAATTGGCCTTTTCATTATTGTGTGAGTTCAATAATGTGCCGTGCTTAAGCTAGCAAATTTGTAGCATGAGATATTGTCAGTTGTATTATTTATCGACTTTCCAGATTGCTAGCGAGATATATTACTGTGTAAGTCCAGAAAGAAATGGCTTCTCTCCGTGTAGAAATACAATACTGTGACGCGCTTAAGCGAGCTACTGTAGCATGCCGTGTCTTGGGCTCGGCTTGTTTTGGCTTGGATTGTCTTATGTGCATACGTTTACAAGAAACTAGTCATTTTGTTTGTGCTATAACTGAAGAAATCAGCACAGAAACGAGATATGTTTCATTTACGACTGCTGCTGCGCATGCCTCAGCATAAACGCAGGGCCAGTGTAGCTGCAATAAGGCCCTATTTGTTTCAGCTAGGGATTGTGGAAAGCAGCTTTTAAAAACTAGATTGTAAAAGCTGGATTGTTAAAAAGCTGAAGGTTGAAAAGCTCATGGTTGTTTGTTAACCCAGATTATAGTTGGGGGCAATGGTGGGTAATTTTGGTTGAAGTTGGGGAAAGCTGGGGGCAATGGTGGGTAATTTTGGTTGAAGTTGGATGTGTATTGTGGTCTTTTGCAAAAAAAAAAGCTGGGAAAAGCTTGGGAAGAGTGGATTGTGAGATTGCTACAATTTGACCTCCAGATTGTTATAATCTAGATTAAAAGTTTGCTGTTTGTTACCTTTCCAGCTTTTAAAAGCTACTTTCCACAATCTCTAGCTGAAACAAACAGGGCCTAAACCGTTTAACGGCGTCTTTTGTAACCCAACTCATTTTCTACGTCATCTGCTGTGCATGTTTCTAGTATTCACTACAGAATTTCATATTTTCATGAAAAAGAAGGTACATGAAAGTTATCCGCTAATTTGCTACTTTCTGATTTTGCATTAGTATCCCTGCCACGTTTCATGTCCTGCAAGCAAAAAAGCGATACCTGCTCCAGAAATATACCGTTACTACATATGTGAAGGAAAACATTGATATAAGTGATACCTTAACCTCTTGCCGTACGTAGCTTCCTGTTGCCCCTCTCTAATTTCTCCACGTGCTTTTCAGCGGTGTCACAGAAGCTGAAACATTTGACACTACTAGTAAAACGTCGGTGCATTGCAACGAGGTACGACAAGGTGATACGTATCATGAGAGTTATCTTAAACCATACCAATGCCATCCACACATAAAAAATAATGGCTTCTTAGCATATTTAATTCCTACTGGTATTGGCAAGCTCATCTAAAAAAGTAACTAGTCTCAAACTACTCATTCTAAAATGGCATTGACCATTTAAATGTTCCCTATATATTAAATGTTCCCTATATAAGATGGATTATTCTAATGTTTTTTTATTTTTCACTACAGCATTAAATACAGCAGGAAAATAAAGGGAAAGCAATTCACAAGCACTATTCCACCCAAGCCCCAGCACCGCCTCCATCGCATTAAGACGAGTTTGTTGGATTTGTTAAGAGTTTTGTTCGTAGCAATTGGTTCAGATTTTCTTTTCCTGGCTATTGCATGAGATGGCCCACCAGCGGGCGTTTTTTTGTTTGCGAACGGGATGACAGACGAATGTACCACTCACCAACTCACTCTTTTAAGTAGCAAAGACAACAATGCAAATCTCCAAATTCCTTATTTATTCTTCAAGGAATTTATTTCAAAGAACTGCCATTTATTTCAAAGAACAGATGCTATTGCTAGAAATATTTACACAAACTGAAACAAGTGTTTTATTTCCAAAATAAATTACTAAGATCAAAGTGGAACAGGTGCCTTATTTATGTTGAATCATTGCCTAGCGCCCTAGACCATGAGCTGATTTCATAACTGATGTGAAAAGCACGTATAGAATTCACAACATGGCACTGTAGAGTGATCAAATAGTACAAATATGTTCAAATCTAAGCGGCAAAATGACAGCGATGAATATGGATATATAGCGGCTGTTGTTGTCACTTGAGGGACTCCAGCAGATAGTGCTACAATTATAGACCCACTATTATAGAAGCAGTAGAAACATGAGCAGCACGGTGGATCACATACTTACGCACTGAGAAAATTGTGAACTCTGTTACCTGCCAGCCATGTGGAGAATTAATAACATCTACACACAAAACCTCACAGCATTTGTCACAAGAAAATTGCCAGGCCATAGGGAGAAACCAAAAGCCACAAACAGAGCACTGGAGGGCCAATATCCTGCCATTATATTACGCAAATTAATATCAAAATTTGATATCATATGAATTGATAGAATTTAAAAATTTGAAGGGATTTTAGACAGAGGATCTGCAATCTCTACAATAAACGTATGCTGTATAATAGAATAGAAATCACTACAATCTGAGGATGTGCAATGCCTAAGCTGTATAATAGAATAGAAATGCCATGGCCCATAAGGATCTAATCAAGTCCCAACAAACCTACAAATATTGTTGTTGACAAGATACATTATTCCATTGTTCATTCTTACGTGAATGGGTGCTATACATAGGACCAAGCTAAACCTTTAGCTAACGCTAAAATGGTCATCAAATTATCTTTATAGCACACAAGTTAAATATGCCCCAATAGGGAGGTTAAATAGAGTTGCCTCATTTAATATTACCCAAAATGGTTAACAGTTAAGGCAAAAGCACCTTAAATTAACCAACTCAACTACAAACCTGAACCAGGGTATTTTGCCAAAAGCATCAGAAAAGTAACATATAAGCTCATTCTTTACCCATTTTGACCCTAGGTCATAAATTTTTCAATGAACGAAACAATTTTACGATTAGCTGATAATACTTATTTTTTCCTGAATAGCAGAAAGTAGTATATAAAACCCAAGATTAAGATAAATATATCTTACTCTCAGTCTTTGGATTGGAGAACATTTTCCATGTTGGGTAAGCAGCCTTTGAGTTCCCAATTGATTTTTAGATAATGGAATAAAATTCCGGCTTCATCTCTCTTGGAGAGAATCAGACCACACTTATTACAAACTTTAGCAGTAAACACCGTTTCGACAAAAGAACCAAAACAATCAAGCAAGATAACCAATCACGGCCTCTAAAAGCCAACCAAAAGAAGCAAACAATCGCAGAGCAACTGTCTCCAACCGGCGATAAGCATCGAGGAGACCCTCTTGGTCGAATCACATTGTAATTTGGCCCATGTCTGCGAAGCCAAGACGTTCTCTCTGAACAAGACACGCAAGAAAGATTTAGGAATGCAATTGTCAAAAACAAGATTATTCCTCAGCGCCATAAGGCCCAACAAATTCGGCAACTCGATAGTAATACGTGAAACTGATCTCGACCCTTTGTTTCACCCACCCTCAAATAGATGATGGATAGAATTAAGGACCCAAACCGAAAGTCATGTATACTAATCGCCATATGAATTTAGCATAACTACATCGCAAGAAAAGGTGATGAATAGTTTCTTTTGTTGCACAATAACAACAGACTTATCCCCGCCGATTGCGCTTAGCCAAATTATCTTTAGTTAATAACACCCTTTCTTTAAATACCACAAGAAGATTTTAATCTTCAATGGTAATTTGGTATGCCAAATATCTTGTGAAACTTTAACTTCATTATTAACCAGGTATTTGTACATAGATTTAACCGAGAACAGGCCAGTATTATGAAGCTACCACTTAAATTTATCGGACTCCCTTGCAAGGAAGTATTCACCGTTTCGCCACTAGACTCACCCAACACGCAAATTATTCCCTCAGAGCGATCTCCTAAAAGACACATTTAGCAAGGAAGACCCAATGACTTCCGCAATAAAGAACGTGTCTTTTCCAACAATATTATAGAGAGAAGGGTATTGAGATTTGAAGGGTAAATTATCCAACCAATTATCTTCCCAAAACCTTATTTGGGTCCCATCTTTTAAGATATAGGTCCCTAGGTTTAGGAATTGAGCTTTGACCCCCATCAGACTACTCCAGAAATGTGAGTCACCCGGTTTCTTTTCTACTTGGCTTAGAGGCTTGCCTTTTACATATTTGTTTCGCAATAACTGTTGCCAAGTTCCTTGCTCATTGCAAAGTTTAAACAACCACTTGCTAAGCAGGCTTTTATTCTGTAGGTCAAGGTTTAAAATCTCTAACCCACCTTGATCTTTTGGTTGACAAATATGTTTCCATCTCATGAGCTGTATTTCTTCTTGTGCCGATCATTTTGCCAAAAACCGAGATCTCAATAATCTATCTTTTGAGGATTCCCGAGGGACCTCAAAAAGACATCATAAACATAGGTAAGTCGGACAAAACAGAATTAATCAACACTAACCTCCCACCAACCGACAGCAGCTTACCTTTCCAACTACTTAATCTTTTCTCGAATCTCTCCACTACCATCCGCCAATCTGAATTAATCAACTTCCTATAGTGCATCGGAATCCCCAAGTATCGAAAAGGAATGAACCTAACTTACGACCAAACAACCTCGAGTAATCAAATTTCATGGTCCTTTGCTTGACCAAAACAAAATATTTCACTTTTGTGGAAATTTATTTTGAGACCGTAAAGTCGCTCAAAAGCACATAATGAAGTTTCATATTTTTCGCCTCCTCAAAGCTATGGTCCATGAAAATTACCGTATCATCGCCAGATTGGAGTATAGATAGACCTCATCTACCAAATGAGGAATCACTCCCTTAATCTGGCCATCCTCTTTAGCTCGTGCCAAAATAATAGCCAACATATCCACAACTATATTAAAAAGAATTGGGGATAGCGGATCCCCTTGACGAAGCCCTTTCTTAGTTTGGAAATATGACCCCATGTGATCGTTAACCTTAATATTAACATTCCCCCCGTGAACAAAAGATTTGATCCAATTGCACCAAATCGGCAAAAAACCTTTCATTCTCAGCGTTTGATGTAAAAAATCCCATCTAACTTTGTCATAGGCTTTCTCAAAATCAATCTTTAAAATAACTCCATTCCGTTTTTTCTTATGCAACTCATGCAAAGTCTCATGAAGGATCACTGCACCCTCCATAATATTTCTTCCAGGCAAGAATGCCGTTTGAGAGGGACTAATGACTTTTTGAGCAACCTGAGAGATTCTATTAGTAGCCACTTTTGTGAATATCTTAAAACTGACATTCAACAAACAAATAGGTTTATACTGTTGAATCTGCTTTGAATCTTTAGCTTTTGGCACCAAAATTATAGTACCGAAATTCAGACTACTAAGATTTAGAGTGCCATGATAGAATTCATCAAAAAGAGCCATTAAATCGAATTTAATAACATCCCAAAAGACTTGATAAAACTCAAAGTGAACCCATCAGTCCGTGAGCTTTATTTCCTTCCATTTGGAATACTGACTTCTTAACCTCCTCCTCTTGAAAACTAGAGATTAGGATCTCATTTTCCAGAGGTGAAATTTGAGGAATGTCTGCTACTCTTGTTTCATCCAACGATAACCTAGTAGGATCGGAGGGACCAAACAAGTTTTTATAATAAGTGGTAATATACTTTCTTAAGTTAGCATCACCGTAAATTAGCCCTTCTTCTTGTTCCAAATTGAAAAATACGGGTCTTACGATGTTTACCATTAGCAACTGTGGAAAAATTTAGTATTGGCATCACCTTCAAGTAAGGTCTTAACTTTGGCTCGCTGATACCACTTGATCTCTTCCTCCCTTAACAATTGAGCTAACCTCTCATTCAGAAAGTTTTTCAATTTTAACTCATCTGGAGAGAGGGCTATAGTCTCAGCTTTCTTATCCAAAGCATCAATATTATCAAGCAACTGTTTTTTTTCCTTTCTATAAGTGCCACTCACATTTTTAGCCCATCCCCTCAAGTATTGACGCAGACGCCTAATCTTAGATTGCCAACGTTCAAGAGACGTACCTCCAGACATCGGTATTTCCCAGATATTCTTAACCATATCGAAGAACCCGTCACGAAGTAACCAACCAAGTTCAAATTTGAACAAAGGTGGGCCACTGGATGTAGACGAATCACCAGTGTTTAAGAATAAAGGGGTATGGTCTGAGATACCTCTGGTTAGAGCAAATAAAGTGGAATAAGGGAATTTGGACTCCCACTCTGTGCTAACTAGGACTCTATCCAGCTTCTGAAAAGTCTGTCTTTCCAGATTGTTTGCCCAAGTAAATTGTCTGCCTGACAACTCCAATTCTTTAAAGTTAAAAGTATCAATAATGGCGTTAAACATAAAAGGCCATCTATCATTATAATTTGCGTTATTTTTTTCATGAGGGCCCCTTAAGATATTAAAGTCCCCACCTATCAACATAGGTAAAGTCTCTTTACTACAAAGATGGGCCAACTCAGTGAGAAAAGCAGCTTTTGGGGCCTGTTGAGCCGGCCCATACACCGACACCAATATCCATTGGTAGCCATCACTCTTGTTTCTAACTTTAAATTTCACAAAAAAATCCCCCTCCTCAATTTCGCCTAAATCAAACGTCAACAAATTAATCCCCACTAACATGCCACCAGATCTACCAATAGGAGATTTGCAATGCCACAAGAAATCCTTTCCAGCACAAAGATGTTTAAGGAAACTTTGTGAGCACTCCCTCCTCCCTGTTTCTGATAAAGCAATAAAATCTAAGTTTTTCTCCAAAGTAATATCCGATATGAACTTGAATTTCTTCGGGTCAGCCAACCCATTGCAATTCCAAAAGATCCCTTTCATTAATTACCCGAAAAAGTGAGATTCCTACACTTACTCCTCTTCTTCCCTTTCCTTTCCCTTTTTTTAGCAATACGGGTACGAGTTTGACGATCACTTAAGTAATTCAACTCACCCTCACTAAACCCCTCGGACGCATCCCCACAAAAAATATTTGCTGCAAGAAACTCAAGATCACTAGCATTGTCTAAGGAAACTTCATTAGCAGTGCAGTGCTTGGCTTCCTCCTTAGGATCCACCCGAGAGTTAGAATTACTATCCCTCCCACAAACCAAGCTCTTAAGAGATTCAACATTATGGTTTATAACATCATCAGTACAACCCATGTATATACCAACAGATGTAACATTCCTAAGAATATCAAGATCATTATATGAACCAAAAGAAGTAGGATAAGAAATACCTTCACCAGTTGAATCTTCCAAGTTAAGCCTTGCTTTCATCTTTGCAATTCTTTCCGAGTGCTTTGATCAAGAATCGCCACGATCTCTTGCTAGACCGAGGTGTAGACCCGAGCACCTGAGAGGTCACCTTTGGAGCTGAAGTTGACCCGAGCACCTGGGAGGTCACCTTTGGAGCTGGAGTTAATTCGGTGCCATCCCTGGTGGACGCAACCACAGGAAGCTGAGGAGCAACCGTCATCATCTTAGTTACCCCCGGCCCACCTTGAATCCTAGCCGCATCCACCCCATCTGTTGAAGAATCCTTCCCAGGCTGCCAATCCAAGCTGACCGGCCGAGAAACAACTCCAGAAACACTAGAGTTTTGAGACTTCTGCCCGACAGACGGAACCGATCCAGGCTGAGTAGATTTACCACCAGAAATAACCGGACTCTTGCCCTTTTGCACAGACTTCTGGTGATCAGTAAAATCATCCAAAACATCCTCATCCATACCATTGTCATCCCCATCCATCGGGTCTAAATCCATATTGATTGGTACAGGATTATCCGGGTCCATGTTATTCTCCACACGAGACTGAAGTTCGTACACAAAGTCACCCACAACAATGTTAACAAATTCGGAATCAAACCGATTAAGACAAAGCGACCTTGACTCTAGCAATGTCATGTTCTTTTGTAAACTTCATGTCGACCTTACGAGAAGCCCTAAAATAGACCCCACGGCCCGGATGATATGAAACAATTTTAGCTCTTGAGTTAAACCTCTAAATCTGAACCCAAACCTTCGAATTTCATATCTGAAAACATCCGAGCTAGCTTTCTCCTCAATACTCATTGTAGCCTTCACACATTTAGTGACAACAGACCCCATTCCACTAGACGTCAAGCTCACCTTTGATGGAAACATTGTCACAAATGTATTAGGACTACTCTCTTCCACTTTCCACTCCCAGTTGCTTGGAATCAGCCTCTCCAGTTCAGATTTGACATTTCCCATAGACATAGAGTTTTCAATAACTTTTACTATCGCAAATTGTGGACTCATGTGATAACTTTTGATTTCCTAAATAAGGGATGTAATAAAACCCAACCCCTCAACAAAGATAACCATCGAATAGTCAGTAGTCCTAATGAACTTATTGGATGAGCAAGCCTTTGTAACATGATCATCAGAGCCACAATTATCACAAATCAATTCAGTAGTGCAACTGTGTTAATATGACCCTTAGTTAAGCACCTATAGCAATAAGGCTTATTGTTCTTGATCTTCACCACCCCTCTATCAGCAGACACAGAAACATCCCCTTTAGACCCATCCATCTCCTTAGGCGCTAAAATAGCAGACTCGAGGTAAGATTCGCTACCATCCTCTCGCTTTAAGTCGCACAGTAGGAGCTTTCAGAATTTGGCCATCAGAAACTTGCGGTCCAGAAGACTGAAAGGATGTGCCGCGGCGATGAACAATGCTCTGACCACCTTCAGAGGGAACATCACCCCGGGCGCCAAATCCTCCACCCCCAAAGCCTTGTCTTCCAAACCCCTGGCCAGCAACACGATTGCCACGCCCATCAAAGCGAAAACCACGCCCCCAACCGTACCCAACCTGGCCGTTGCCACCATTAGTACGCCCTTGGCCACGCCCTTGGCCACTGCGATAATTGAAGCCACGACCAGCATACCCATAATTGAAGCCAGAAGTGAACCCTGGCTCAACATGCTGGAGAGCTTGCCCAACACCGCGCCGACCAAGACCAAAGACCTCCGTCTCGACCGCCATCGATAGAGCGCCGATGAGGACCGCCACAGAGGGTACGCATTTAAGCGGAGCAATAGAAGAGGCAGCAGACGGATTAGAATGGCAGTTAGGGTTACGCTTGAAGGAGCCGGTTCTTGAAAAAAGGGCCACCAGGCCGGGAGTTGGGCGAAACTACTTGCCAGGGCCAATCTGAATACGTTTTTGACTCCGATCCGTATGTCTGTTGGTTGGCCTGGGCTGCTTCCTATCGGCCTTGTCAAGTGAAGATAAGGAATTTTCCATCCCACTTGGCCCAACATTTTGAAGCACCGTTGGACTACATTCAACGTAACGACGCCTTGGAAATTTCTCCTGCATTCATATCCATAACTCGCTCATTGACGATCTTGACGGAGACAAACAAGGACGGTTCAATCGAATCGCCGCACACAACGCATCACCAATCGTTTCGGCGGTGACACTCGTGGAGGCGTAATCGACCTTGCCGGGACGAATACCGACCTTGCGATGAACTAACGTGTTAACAATGTTCTTAGCCAAAGCACGACTATTCAGCGGAAGAATTAGATTTGAACGGAGACTTACAACCCAAGAGTTCAACCTCAAAGACGTCAAGGTCACCATGGAAAATCCTGCTGCTTTTGCCTCAGCCGATAAATTCCGCGAAGAAACATCATCGTCATCGATGGCTCGCCTCGTAATCACCCTTCGCCAGAATTTCAACCTTTGCACCTTACCATGAACTGACGGCTTAGAAAGAAAAGTCGCTCATCGATTCCACCACCTCGCATACTCTGTTCTAGCCGCTTGCATATCATGGTTTGATAACTCTCGCCACAACCCACGCCTCCCTTTCGCTTCGAAAAATGTAACACAACATGTGCACCAAGGATAGACGCCGCCGCCATCCTCACTAGCTATACAACATGGAGCGCACCAAAGACCGAACGACAAGCCAAGAGAAAATACTGTGAAAGGAAAAAACGCCGTACGAGAAGGAGGAAGAAGAGAGCCAAATACTGAGCTTTCATCCAAAGATCTTTAGCGAACGAGACTCAGATGGAGCACGAGCTACACTTTAGCTTGATATTCAGTCACAGAATAAAGTTTCAAGATGCAATTGAGCTTGTTGGTATGCGACCACTTTCTTCAACAATTGCAGCTTGGAGGAGGTTCATAACCATTTCTATTATGGCATTTGTTAACTGCGGTGAGCTCAACAGACCACGGTGAAAACTAGGGTGGGACAAACGATGGGGAATGGGTAGACGGAGACGGCGGCGAACCAGTAACTATGGATGCTATACTCACCAAATGACCTACCCAATTAAGTTCCAGAGTGTAGAAACCCCCGATATAAGCCGCTTTTTAAACATAGAGTGATCTACACTTACTTGTGTCATTGTCAAGACTCTTCAAGTTTGTTTGCTCAGGTTAATACGACGGGAGATGCATGTTTGTGGAGTGGGAACAACCAATCAAGAAAACAATATACTACCTTGCTGCCTTTGGAAGAAGCAATTGCTTTGCTCAGAAATTTCTCAACACAGAAAGAGATACTAACAACTAAGAAATAGAACATCAAGGCTGCAGACAGGTGCAAAAAAAATTACCTATGCATGAACATTTGTTTCACAGAAAATCCTCCGGTCTTCAAATGTTGTACCAACAATGCACATATTAAAATGGCTTACCAAATATTTGGTGCAAATAACTTATTTAATCACCGCCACACCTGAACTCCATATTACATTTCTAATTCCCACATGATTTAAGAAGGCTTACATAGAGGAATTGTGTCAGGACCTCCCAAACTGAGTCATGCCTATACAAGTAACTGAGGAGAAAACAATACATGTATATATCCATATACAAAAAAAAGAGCAAACATATCGTCAGCTTTAAAAAGTAGAGCTATACTATGTTTGCAACACACAAGCGCAAGCAGATAAATGCAGTTCATTTTTCTTTGATGATTGTGACGTATAGACAATGAATTTGAAGGTGGGGCTAGTTCCATTGGAAAGCTCTCGTCATAAGCTTTCAATCAAGTACCCGCACACCTCCAACAAACTCCGTATGTGAAAGTTATGATCGTTTTAAATCAGGCCTGTTAGGTTGATTCCGAATTGAACTAGAATTGAAGCAAGGTCGGCCTAGACTTGTTTTGGTAGTAGGGACTTGTTTTGGTAGTAGGGACTTATTTTGGTAGTAGTGCTGCTCCCTCACCATGTTTCCTTAGTAGAATAATATCGCATGACTTAGGTAGCAATCCATCCACAACAAGAAAATTATGAACTCCTAGAAACGAGCTCACCTAATAATTCAACTATCATGCACGTGCTCTTGTTATAGGTCTTTGCCTAGCATCTTGTGAATGAGTGTTGTGTGTATCTAAGGAAGTAATGTCCTGTCATCATCCTTTTGGTTCTGAGCGTAGCGGTAAGGGCATACTATTACTGGTGTTGTTGCCGGTAGAAGGTGGATGCGATTGTCTTGGTGTCAAGGGGGTGAAGACCCCAAGGCTCAGTGAATGCTCCCTTAAATTCCTCAAGGAGACCAGCCATGAGGTTCGGTCCTGTGCAAGCTAGTACGCGGATGCTCTGACTTGGGGTAGTTTAGCCCTGCCATATCACTTGTTGTCCTTGGCGTGTAAAGGACATCTTGAGGCACGCAAAGTCCCAAAGTATGGGTCCAAGCGTGCACAGCTACTTGACGCCGAGTACGATGTCAAAACCTTTTAGCGAGATGGCGAAATAGTCAAACTGGAATGCCTCTTGACCGATATTGATCTGCAGGCTACCGTAAACTCTGCTGCAGGTGAGCTGATCCCCATTAGCCACAATCACCTTCAACCCTGTGCCCCATTAGCCACAATCACTTTCAATCCTGTGCGTGGATGAAGGGCAATTTCCGCACGAGCAGCTGCTTCTTCTGATATAAAATTTTGGGTAGACCCCGTGTCGAGGAGGGCAATGAGTTCTATGCCCTCAACTGAGACCTTGAGTAGCAAGGTCTCACTCTCACGCATGCGTACACCTGCCAGCGCGTAGAGGGAGATTTCTAGGTCGTTGTCTTCATCCTCCTCCTCTCTAGGTGACCATAGCGCAAACAGGCCTTTGCACCAATGGTTTGGTGTGAACTTTGTTGAGAAATTAGACAGTTTCCATATTAAATTCCGAATATAGATCATGAACAGCAACACATAAACTAGCATGCATCTCTAACACACTAGACAGTACGAACATCATGATCATATTGATAGACATAATTAACCACGAGATTAGGGCAGATCGAACGCATCGAATGTAAGAAGAAGATGCGACATTTGAGCCGATGCGATTATGTGTTGACGTGGTCGACGTTGGCGATGGCGCTGTCGCAGAGCAGCTGGCTACGACGACGTCCAGCAGCAGAGGAGCAGGAAGACGAGCCGTGGTGACGAATCTTGAGTAGTCGCGCGAAGCGCTTCCAAAAAACCTTCGCCCTCTCCCGGTGCAGGATCGCAAAGACGAAGGGTTCCGGAGACTCGCTCTCCCGATCGCGGATGCACGCTTGCCGCGGGATGGAGAAGGTTACGGTGGCGGCGCAGCAACGAGAGGTGGCAAAACCCTAATGTGTGTTCTATGTATCTACACGGTGCGAGGCGCAGATATATAGGATAGCTCGTAATCGGACCGAACGTGACTCAAGACGTGCCACGAACGGACTCGATTCTGAGATCCTTATCTCATACTAATGTACCACGATTCCGAGTAGCAAAAGAATAAACCGCAAAAGGAAGCTGCGTCACGCAAGGCCTTGGACCGGATTTCGACGGACCATTCACGCAGTGCCAAGACGCCTGCGCCTCCGCCCGCCTACCGAGCCCGAGTCTGCCCGAGGCGAGGCGAGGCGAGGCGCTGTGGGCTTCCTCTTCTCCTTGCCATGCTTCTAGGAAGGTGGAGAGAACTCTCCTTATAAATTGGTCATCCTCCACCTCCACAAGCAATATGGGACTAATGCTTGCACACATGCCTCCTCATGAATGGGCCTTTGAGATTTTCTAGGATTTATTTGTCTCAATTAGGTGGGCTTGGCCCAAATAATCCAACAATCCCCACCGATCTCAAGGTCCATTTAGAGATTTGCCAATACTCACTCATCGCTTAATATACCGGCGCTTCATGAGAGATCTGTTGTTGAACTTCGCTTAGAGCTCCAAGTTACACCCATCCACAACTTGAACAATGGACTACGCCTTGAATTGCAAGTTTTGTGTGAACAGTTTCACTCAAAGTCATAATCGATACAGGCTGCCAAGAGCCTTTTTCATGGTGGAGCATATGAGTCGACTCCATGGTCTCTTCATGAGCTTACTAGAGATCACCCGAGTCTCATAGATCGCGATTTTAGACAATCGGGCTCATATAGGTGTGTTCTTTCAAGAATGCTCAGAGAACAAAGATCTTCGCTAGTTATAGCCAATAGAAACACATTAAGGCATATCGCCATCCCGCTTTACAAAGATTTTGAGAGTATTGCATCTTCACTTAGAGAGGGTAACAGACTCTCCTCGGCCGCCAATAGCTTGTTTTACCCAGACCCAATTCACGGATCTCCGATCACAAAGGCCGGGTTACCACTATTGCAACTTATATGGGTCTCATACCCATGCCATCTCCTCGATGCACCTTCTATCACATTCCGTGATAGTCCCTTCGTAAAGGATCCGCCTGTGTTTTTGTCTGCTTGAATATAAGTCACACTTATAACTCCGAGTTTTCAATTTCCGATGCACTTCTTGATGCGTTTTTAACGTGTCTTGATGACTTCAGATTATCCTTAGCATCGTTTCACTTTAGCAATCATGCATTGATTATCACAGTTCATAAGGATAGCCGGTATTGGTTTTTCAACCACCAGAAGTCCATCAAGAGCTCACGCACCAATCTGCCTTCTACAAGGGTCAGATCTAAAGCAATGAGCTCGCCTCCATGGTTGACCTTGTCAAGATGGTCTATTTGCAGACCTCCATGACATCGCACCACCACCAATGGTAAACACATATCCACCGGTGGCATAGAGCTCATCTACATCGTAAATCCAGTTCGAGTCATCAGATCCTCAAGCACTACAGGTGCCCGAATAGTGAATCGCATAACTCATAGTACCTTTCAAATAGCGCATTACCCTTTCAAGTGCATGCCAATGATCCGAACCCGGTTTGACATGAACCTACTCAATTTGCTCACAAAGAAATGATATATCGTGTCTCGTTGCACCAAGAAGATACATGAGCGAACCGACAACTGAGAATATCTCAATTGGTTTAAGCCAATTCTCTTATTCTTTCTCGTGTCACGGGATCATAAGGAGTGGGAGAGGGCTTGTCTGTCCATAAAGCCAAACCGCTCAAGACCTTCTCCACATAGTGGGATTGCGAAAGAGTAATCCCACTCTCATCCTTAATAAGCTTGATGTTCTGAATTACATCGCCTTCTCCTGATCTTTCATATCAAATTTCTTTGATGAAAAGACTTGACCTCATTGATCACATCAATATTTGTGCCAAAGATCAAGATATCGTCCACATAAAGGCACAATATAACTCCTTCACCCCCACCATAGCGATAGTATACACATCTATCAGCCTCATTAATGACAAAGTTCGCAGAAGTCAAAGTGGTGTCGAACTTCTCATGCCATTGCTTAGGTGCTTGTTTCAGGCCATACAAAGATTTCAATAATTTACACACCTTGCTCTCTTGACCCTTTACTACATACCCATCAGGCTGTTCCATGTAGATTTCCTCATCTAACTCTCCATTAAGGAAAGCTGTCTTCACATCCATCTGATGAACGAGAAGACCATATGAGGCAGCCAGGGAAAGTAATACTCGAATGGTGGTCATTCTAGCAACAGGTGAATAAGTATCAAAGAAATCTTCGCCTTCTTTTTGGGTGTAACCCTTTGCCACAAGCCGAGCCTTGTACTTCTCAATAGTACCATCAGCCTAAGCTTCTTCTTGAACACCCACTTACAACCCATGTGTTTACAACCATAGGGCCGTTCAATCACCTCCCAAGTCCCATTGGCGAGAATCGAGTCCATCTCATTCGACGATGCTTCTTTCCAATTATCTCAGATCTCGAGATGCATATGCCTCTCGCAATGGACGTGGGAGTATCATCCACGAGGTACATAATGAAATCACCGCCAAAGGATTTTTCAATCCTCTCGTCTCTTGCTCTTTCTAGGAGCTTCATTGTCATCCTCCTCTAGGATTTTCTCAAGTGGTTGCTCAAGACTCAACAGTGTAATAGTCTCGTGAATTATCTCAAAAGAAAATCTAGAAGTGCTATGCATATCTTTCATCGAAATATATTCTCAAAAACGTAGCATCACGAGACTCCATAATAGTATCAACATACATATCGTGCACATCGATTTAACTACTAAAATCTATGTTTATGCTCCTCCGAGCATATCCCGTAAAGACACAATCCACTGTCTTAGGTCCGAGCTACGCTTTTTGTTAATCGGTACATTGACTTTCGCCAAGCATCCCCATGTGCGCAAGTAAGAAAGTGATGGTTTCCTCCCAACCCACTTCTCGTAAGGGTCTTCTCCATGTTTCATTGGGAACTCTATTCAGACATGACATGAAGTCAACACAGCCTCCCCCACCATGCCTTGGATAAACCAAAGAAGGTTCAACATGGCGCTCACCAAGTCGCCAACAGGCGGTTTTTCCTCTCGGCAATCCCGCTTGATTCGGTAGTAGGGAGGTGTCCTCTCATGAATAATACCATGTTCCGCATGTAAATCATCAAAGATTTTGGGAAAAATTCGCCACCACGATCCGACCTAAGACGTTTGATCTTTTCTCTAGTTGATTTTCAACTTCACTTTATAGATTTTAAAGTAGTCTAGCGCCTCGTCCTTAGTTTTCAATAAGTAAACATAGCAAAATCTAGTCGCATCATCAATCAATGTCATGAAATATCTCTTTCCACCCTTTGTCAACACACCATTCATCTCGCATGATCGTAATGTATGAGTTCTAGAGGTGCCAAGTTCCTCTCCTCACCGCTTTGTGAGGCTTTCGAGGTTGCTTCGATTGCACACAACTATGGCACTTAGAACCTTTGGCAATAGTGAAATTCGAATTAAACTCATGCCGAAAGCCGATTCATAAGACCAAAATTAATGTGGCATAAACGAGAGTGCCAAGTACTCGATCATCATTAACACTACCACATATATGGTTCACAGACTTATTATTGAAATCTGAAAGGAAAAGCGGAACAAGCCTCCGTGACTCATAGCCTTTACTAATAAATAGTCCATGCTTGGACACAACTACTTTATTGGACTCTAACACTACCTTAAACCCATCTCTCGCATAGAAGGGAGCCACTAACGAGATTCTTGTTGATAGAAGGGACATGCCGACGCTCCTCACCGCACGATCTTTCCCGGTGAACTTCAGATCCACTGTGCGGTGCCATGAATGTAAGCATGTGACCCATTCCCCATCGTGACGGAAGAACTCAATGACCCGATAAGAAGAGAACATATTGATGTCGAACACACATGAACGTTAGCACCAGATCAATCCACCAACCGAAGACTGAAATATCGAGAATATGTAGGTAAATTACCATACCTGCGTCTCCAAAGATTGCTAGCGGTCATCGTGTTGATGTACCTTGGACGCCTCATTCCACTGTTGGCCTTTTTTCCTCGACGGTCCTGCACGATCGTGGCATTCCTTGGAAAAGTGTCCGACCTCACCACATGTGAAGCAGGCAGCCAAATTTTGTTCATCTTCTTCTTCTTGAAGTTGGTAGTCTTGTTAGGCTTATTTTTCCCTTTGTTCTTGCCGTAGTTCTTCGAACCATGTTGGCGCTGGATCGCCCTCGCTCCTTTACCATTGAAATCCTTAGCCCGAGCCTTCTCTTCAACATCAAGGGACGCCATCGGGTTTTCGATCGATATCTTTGTCCTCTTATGTTTTAGAGTAGTGCCGAAACTCCTCCACGAGGAGGCGGTTTTGCAATGATGCAACCGCCACAAAAGGATCGTAAGACACATTCTAGGAGTTCGAGTTCCTTGACAATGCATCAGATCTCATGGGCTTGCTCTACAACAGAGCGATTATCACCATCTTATAGTCATGAAAGTTCTCCATGACATACAGATTCCATCGCCAGATCCGATGTAATCAACTTGGCGTTCAGCAGTATCCCACAAGACCTTTGCGCTCGTTATGTGCATGTACACATCACACAGACGGTCGGCAAGAACGCTAAGAATGCATCCCACGAAGAGAGTATTGGCATCCGTGAAACTCTTCTGCTGCTTTCAGAGAGATCACCTTCAGTTTGCCTTTACTAACCCGTAATACATTCATAGCCGTAAGCGAGCGTGACCTTGACTTGCCACCTCTTAAAGTGCACACCGAGAATTTCTCCGCCAAAGGTCGGCAAAACCAGCCATTGATAATCCAGAAATTGTCTACAATAAGGTTTTTGGATTGTTGAGAAATTAGACAGCTTCAGATTAAATTCGAATATAGATCATGAACAAGAACACATAAACTAGCATGCATCTCTAACACACTAGACAAGATTTAACATCATGATCATATTGATAGACATAATTAACCACAAGATTAGGGCAGATCGAACGCATCAATGTAAGAAGAAGATGCGACGACGGAGCTGATGCGATTGCGGTGTTGACGTGGTCGACGTTAGCGATGGCGCGTCGCGCAGAGCCGCCGGCTACGACGACGCCCAAGCAGCAGGAGCAGAAGACGAGCCGTGGTGACGAACTTGAGCAAGCCAAGCGCTTCCTAAAACCTTATTCGCCTCTCCGGTGCAGATCGCAAAGACGAAGGGTTCCGGAGACTGCTTCCCGATCGCGGATGCACGCCGCTTCGGGATGGAGAAGGTTACGTATGGCGGCGAAGAACGCGAGGTGGCAAAACCCTAATGTGTGTTCTATGTATCTACACGGTGCGGCGCAATATATATAGGATAGCTCGTAACCGTGACCGAACGTGACTCAAGACGTGCTTAACGGACTCGATTACTGATTCCTTATCTCATACTAACGTACCACGATTCCGAGTAGCAAAAGAATAAACCGCAAAAGGAAGCTGCGCTCACGCAAGGCCTTGGACCGGATTTCGCGGACCATTCACGCAGGTGCAGACGCCGCCGCCCGCGCCCTCGCCCCGCCCGCCCGCCCCGAGTCCGAGGCGAGGCGAGGCGAGGCGAGGCGAGCGCGTGTGGGCTTCCTCTTCTCCCTTGCCATGCTTCTAGGAAGGTGGAGAGAACTCTCCCTTATAAATTGGTCATCCTCCACCTCCACAAGCAATATGGGACTAATGCTTGCACACATGCCTCCTCATGAATGGGCCTTTGAGATTTTCTAGGATTTATTTGTCTCAATTAGGTGGGCTTGGCCCAAATAATCCAACAAACTTTTCTTCGCAGTTGTATCAGAGTCCCGCCTCTCGCCTTGCCTGCATCTCATCGGGCATCAACACCCTTCGTGGGTGATGTCATGGCACTGCCTTGTTAGTGTGTGCCATGCCTGTTGGGGTGGCTTGAATGGCCGTCGAGACGGCTGGTGTGGCTGTCGGTTCTGCTGGGGTGGCTCTGGTCAACGAGCCAGCTGCAATAGTCGTCGAACAACACTGCGAAGGTCATGGCGATGTTCCCTTGTTGGCTTGTTGTATCTGCCCACGAAGCTCATAGGCCCATGCTAGACTCATGGTGACATCCAGGGTGGCTGGTGCTTGTAGCTCGACGTCGATGCGCAGGGTGCCTTTTAACACCACAATGAACAGCCGGATTTGTTGTTCCTCCGAGAGTGTGCTCGCGTGACTAAGGAGTGCGAGTAACTGCTCTTGGTACTAGTGGCGGATCTAGGATTTTAAGTTAGGGTATGCTGAGCTAATACTATAATGTACAATTCGGTAAAATCCAATGAACAATTCGATAAACAACTATAAATGTTATCGAGAAATTCGGTATACGAGTATAAAATAACTAGAAACATGATAATACAAGTATAAATTACAATATAAATACTTCGAACATTTTAAGTATGAAATATGCATAAAAGAAGCTTACGCGCCTACAATAGTTCAAAGAATACAGTATTACTTCTTGTCCTTCTTGTCTGGCCTCCGCCTTCTAATAGCCATAAAACTCTTGATTATATCATTTTCATCAATTTGGAAGAAAATATCTCACTCAATAAACGTTTCCGGAAAAGAAATGCAATGTTTCTGGAAAAGAGATGAAGCAGCAGCAGCCTTCTTTGCTTCTCGTTTTGCAATGTTTCCGGAAAAGTGATGATGTTTCCGGAAAAGAGATGCAATGTCTCCATTCCTCTTCATAATTCAACAACTCTACAAACAAAAAAAACAATGCATCAACAAGCAATTCTCTAGTCTCTAGCAAAGTAGCAATTATATTTATTTCTACTCCATAAATCAACTAGCAGTCTTGCACTCAAATCACATGTAGAATCGATATACACTAATATAGCAATCAAAGGGGGGTGAATGATTGCGCGGAAGCTAAAACAAATTTTTATTGATTCTCAAATCACCCTTAAACAAATTATAAAAAACTGCTTCGGTTTCAGAAAAATAGACTGACACATGTTAACTAAAATAGTAATTCCCTAAGATCCAACCGTTGGATTGGTATGAAATTTTAACTGTAGAAACTAGATTCAATTTTGAAACTAACCCAATAAGAATCAACTCAATCGGATTTACGGATCTAATGTTATGACCTTTACAAGCTGACTATATAAGATAATGACGACATTATAGACTGTATTGGGCCGAATCTACAGGGTATGCCGTGGCCCACCCGGCATACCCTATAGATCCGCCCCTGCTTGGTACTCTGAAACGGTGCCCGTGCACCAGAGGGTGGCAAGCTCACCAAGTGGATTGTGTCGCATGGGCGGCCCAAAGCGCAGGATGTCCATCTCCGAGAAAGGTCTCCATGGCGGGATACCATTCCCCCTCTAGTCGCGTGTACCATTGCTATGCTGATCCTATCATGTGGAAAGCTGCAAACCACACTTTCTCCTCCTCAAGGGTTCGCTGACCCCAGAAGAACTGCTCGCAGCGACTAAGCCAAGGCAGTGGGTATGTCTTCCTGTCATAAACTAGAAAATCCAGTTTATGATAGCAAGGAGCATGCCCTTCTGGTGGTGCCTGTTCGTGCTCCAGCAGGTATGGTCGTTGCAGGATGCTGTCGCCGAGGACCCTGCTACCACTAGGAACGATGTTCTTGTTGTTTTCTAGCTAGTCAATGGGCAGACGCCAATGGCCAGGTGGTCTACCTTCTATTGACTATCAAGGATGTCGATCTTGGCATCCATTTTGTCGAGCTTTTTCATGATGGCTGCTAGCTGTGCAGCCATAGTGTCAGACCCTTCGCTGCTGCCCATTGTAGGGGATTGTGCAGCGTCTGGCTCTGATACCAAGTTGTCACGGTCCAAGGATTTTTGAGTTTGGGAGAGAGAGAGAGAGAGAGAGAGAGGAAGAAATGCACATGGAGGGGCAGTGCAGAGGGAGGAGGGACTAGAGAAGGAGAGATTAGATATAACTTCTTTCCTGACTTTATTCCATAAGTTGCTAATCTCTTTAGTTAACAACGTTATCTAACACCTTAACAAAAGGGTAAAACAACTTAACTAACTAGTGAGGCAGCTGTTGCTGGCTTGCTGCTACTCCCTTAGCCGGCGCAGCTGCCATGCTATGCCTGCTGCGCCAGCTATAGGAGAGGCCCCACATGACATCTGTCTTATGGATACAATGATTCACTTGCCAGTAGCTTAAGGCATAGAAATGGGCTTTGCACATTAATATGGTTTTAATTACAGAGACCATATCAGTGCTTACCAAAGGGCAGCAACTACAATTTTCTGAAGAAATCACATACATGGTGAATATTGATTTGCTGTGTAATAGTTTATCTGGAGAATTCCTGAAGGCATTAGTATTCTATTTGCTTTGAAAAGCTTAAAATTGTTCTTGGAATCATTTAAGTGGGAGAATTCCAAAGAACATTGGTGAGCTTAAGGAATTGGAGTCTCTCGACCTATCCCATAGTGAGCTATCTGGAGAAATCCTTCCAAGCATATCATATATATCTAACTTCTTTGAACAGCTTCAACCTGTGACCTGTCATGTAACAATCAAACCGCAAACCAACAGGGAGTCAGCTTCAGGCGCATGATGACCCATCACCCATTTATGTTGGAAACATTGGTTTATGTGGGCCTCCGATCTGAAAGGGTTTCCCGGAAATGCAAAAATTACTATCCCAGCTAACCTTGAAGGGAAACACGATGGACTGGAGGTGTCAATCTACCTGAGCATGATTACCAGGTTTGTCTTTGGCCTTCTGGTGGTCTTCTGCATTATTTTGTTCAACAAGGAACGGATATATGGTTATTTCTTGTTCATTGATTACTTGTACCACAAGATGTGCATGTATATGATTGTCACTTGGAACTCCTTGGTGAGAAGTTTATCTAGATGTGTTGCAATGTGTCGTGTTACAAAACTAGTGGGGGTAACTATATCCTTGTAGAGTGTACGAATCACAATTGATGCTAGTGATAATCCCCTGTATATAGACAGGTAATGTGTGATCAGACAAAATTACACGTTTCATTGGCATGACTTTCATTTCTAGGTCGTGAACAAAGATTGAGCAGTAGCAATCATTTGTTCATTTATGGTAGATTGATCTATATTACTCTGTGAACTTCAACTGTCATTTCAAATCAACCATCTTCTGGCGTCTAACTCATATTGAAATAAAATATATTATACTATAGTTTTAACTTTGGATTTCAACGAGGAAATCACTATGCATTATAGGATCAGCAGAATATCGGTATTATAATGGATGAGAATTGGCGGGTAGTGATCAAATTTGCTGTTTAGTTGCCATACCTGGAGGGGATTGAACTCTGCTTGGCTGGAGACTGATAACCCACTCCACTTGAGTGCGTAGCATGGTTATCACGTCGTTGCCCAGGTGATGCCTAGTCACCGCCTAGGCGTCCAGTCACCGGCGGCCGCCCGCCATGGCCGCTCGCCTCGCCTAGCTGGGAAACGAAGGTACGGGGAGAAGGCGGCGCTCGGGGGGAGGAGGGGAAGGCGGCGCTCGGGGGGAGGAGGAGCAGCACCAAACGGAAGGGCGCTCCACAGCAGCACCGCCACCTCCACTGCCTGCTTTGCGTCGCCTCCATCGCCGGCTGCTTTGCGTCACCGCTTCTCTCGAGTAGATCCGGACGGACGGCGGCCTAAGGAGGGGAGTCGCCAGATCTGAGTGGCGCTAGGAGGGGAAGGCGGCACTCAGGGAGAGGAGGGGAAGGCGGCGCTTAGGGGGAGGGTGCAGCGGCGCCGAACGGATCATGGGGGATACAGGGAGAGAGGAAGTGGAGGGACAACGGGTCAGCGGCGCCCAAGGCTCGGGTGCGGAGAGACCGAGACAGAGAGAGAGAGAGAGAGAGAGAGAGAATGAGAAGGGATTGGGCCGGCTCGGTTGGGCTGAGAGAGGGGTGGGCCGCTTAGCTGGGCGGGTTCAGCTGGGCCGTTGAATAGGCTAAGATTGAGAGAAATCTTATATTAGTAGACCTTTTTTGGTTGTCTAATCCTCATCTAGGCACTCCAAAGCCGACTCGCCTCGCCTCGTAATCATGGTGCGTAGCAAGCTAGCCCGTGCGCTAAAATTTACTGGAGCAACGAGCCTATAGCTGGGCGAGGCTCCAGTCCTCCCCGATCGATTTCCCGTCAATCGCTGCATTACGTTTCGGTCAGGCATATGGTCGAACAACTCGAGTGCTTATGAACTTCTCACCTGCTCGTCGCCGTGGAAGGGCGACCCGATGGAGGAAGAAGATGTGTGCTGTCTTTGTTTCACCGGGCGGCGGAGCCCACGGTGGCCGCTGCGAGGAGCGTGGAAGGTGGGTCGGCGCGCGTCCCACTGGCACAGCCCCACCAGGTCCGCCCCAACTGCGGGGAGGGCCGCACTGACGGTTGGTTGACCATGGTTTCGATGCGGAGGGCGCGGTATAGTTGGGGAAGCATCAGTCATGATTTGTTGTTTTTCTCCAAAAGAGTACAGGGAAGATGCACACCATACGCACACCATATATAATACACATGGGTGCGCATCTACTGTAGATGTTAGAAATTTTACGCACCATGGCTATATAGAACACGGGCACATGTTTTTCTACTGAATGCATATGCGTGTGTATTCTAATTAAATATGGTAAATCATGTCTATCTTAAGGATCAAGCCTAGGTGGACGAGAACGAACATCCAAGCTGGAGGTAGCACAATAAGAGCTTCTGATATGGGACTAGAGATTTCTGATACGGCATGCAAACTGTGTGAGAGATTTCATGTTTATTATTTGTGGGACTAGAAATGACTCGTTTAGAAAACAAAATGTGGGTGAAAGGTTTTTCTGTTTTTATTTGCGCAAGTAGCAATGTGCTTGTCCCCTTCAGTATACATTATTCGGAAATATTTTAAAAGGATAACCGTTTTTATGTAATTTTGTAAACTGTAGATTGCTGACCTCTGGATCAGTCGTCCAACAAATGAATTCAATAACCAAAACACTGCAATGCTCACCTGCTCTGGTCCACCGTTGATAACATGGTTCATTCCTGTACTTTGTTGCATTGCATAATCATCCCTATGCTAAAGTCCGAAGGAATGGGCGCCTCTTGTCGCTCCGAGCCGAGCCATGCGGCTGGATGCACTCAGCTCGGCTCATTTTGTTTTTTTGTGTGGGTCTCTTAAAAAATATGTAATTACGTGTAGGTCCTTCCTGCGATTTTTTACGAAAAGGACCTTTCAATTTAGAAAAATCGCGAATCTTTTGTGAGAGGACCTTAAATAAATACCAAAAAAAAGAACGTAGCTTACGTTAGGATCATTCCAGCTATTTTTCATCATCCCTATACTAAAGTCCGAAGGAATGGGCGCCTCGTGTCGCTCCGAGCCGAGCCATGCGGCAGGATGCACTCAGCTCGGCTCATTTTGTTTTTTTTTGTGTGGGTCTCTTAAAAAATATGTAATTACGTGTAGGTCCTTCCTGCGATTTTTTACGAAAAGGACCTTTCAGTTTAGAAAAATCGCGAATCTTTTGTGAGAGAACCTTAAATAAATACCGAAAAAAAGAACGTAGTTTACGTTAGGATCATTCCAGCTATTTTTCACGAAAAGAACCTTTCGACTTAGCGCAATCGCGGATCCTTCGTGAGAGGACCCTAGATAGATGCGAAAAAACGTGATTATGTTTGTATCCTTTTAACCATTTCACACGTTTTCCCGATGATTTAAAGAAAAAGCACCGAAAAAAACGAAATTATTTCGCGAAAAAACAACTCCACACGGCGATCACGCCATGAAAAATTCCTAGTGAACTTCAAAGGATGAAGTCTGCTGGGACATCAGGTATATCAAGAACTGTCGTGGAATTCAGCTTAATTTGACGTGAGCAAAAATGGATTTGTTTATAAACATACCACGTCGCATTCTCATCCTCTACCCCTCTCTGTTGTGTTCGGCCGGCAGCCAGGAACGATCAGGCAACAAGCAGGGTTTAAAATTTCGTTTAGCCAAAAAATTCGAACATCCCCGAAATCCGAAATTTCAGCAAAATTTCGTTTTTTCAGCCGAAATCCATTCAAAATGCAAAATTCAAATCCGGTTCGTTTGGCACCGAAATTTCCCGAATTTCGCCGAAATTTCGACAAAAACGCACTGATCGAAAAATGGTCCAAACGATGTCAAAAAAATTTAAATTTTTTTGGAGGTTCCTGACACATTAGATATATTCTCATAAAATTTTCAGGTGATTATTATAGCTGTGGAATTTTTAAAAATTCAAACATTGGTACTATCCAGATGAAACGTGGACCGGTAAGTTTGAACTGTATGAAAAATGATACAAACAATGTTAGAAAATTTTGAAATTTTTTTTGCATGATTACGATGAATCATAATGTTTCAATAAAATTTTTGGATAGTGATCAAGATTCAAGAATTTTTAAAAATTCAGACAGTGCTACTACCTGATAAAAGCCTTACCAGCAAATTTGAACGGAACGAAAAATAGTTCAAACCACGTCGGAAAATTTTGGAAATTTTTGTGGAAGGTCCTGATGTATCAATAATGTTTTTATAGAAGTTTCATATAATTATCATGCTTGAAGAAGTTCCAAAAATTCTGATAGTGCTACGTGCTGATAAAAACCTGACAATCAATACATAGATTTGCTTTAGCGATAAAAGAAGGTTTAAAATTTGTGAAAATTTTACAGAAGAGTTATAAGGAAGTGTTTAAGATCTCATAAAAATTTTGAATGATGATCACACTTCAGTGAATTTATAAAATTCTTACAAGTCACAGTAGCATTTATGTTCTTTCTCTTTTGGTTTTTGCAATATAGTATAACAAATGAAGTTCAATGGTTTTATAGATTTTATTGACCAAAAATTTTTTTAAAATTTTTAAAAATTTTATAGAATAGTACTGAGGAAATTATTAATCTGTCATAAAAATTTTAGATCAAGATCACACTCGAGAAAATTTAGAAAAATCTAACAAGTTTACTGTCCCAATTATGTCTATTCTGCTTTTGATTTTTTAAAGATAACAAATGATGTTAAATTATTTTGAAATTTTTTTTTATGCTCCAAAACTACTAAGGATGGTACTATAAATTTTTAGATCATTATCAAGCTTGTAAAATATTTTAAAAATCTGACAATGTTTCTACCTAAAATTTAAAATATCTCAAAAAATTAGTTTTTCAACAAATTTTCATGTAAGATGACTTTATTAGGGTTATTGGACTAACTCCAGTCAAATCCAGCCCTAAAACATCAAAATCCAGATTAAAACCCAAAATTTCTGAAATTATCAGAGCAAGATCAGTATCAAATTCAATTTTTTTAAATTTTAAATTTGGCCTAGAGTTCAAATCTCCCGCCTCGAAATCCGAAATTTCGCCGAACTTTTTGCCCTATTTTCATGTTTCGCAACACAATTCAATACATAATATAATGAATATTGACAAGAATTCACACATCAACACATACAATTCATGAATATATCAATCAAGCCACGTAACATGCATATAATCAAGTTATCGATCCATCATAATATCCAAATTTTCATAACATACAAAAAGACCAAAGTGACACAACTACAAACGCATCCAAAAGTTCAATTAATCATACACATCCAAAGTGACAACTATGAAACAATCTACAACCTGCCGCCACCATCCGTTGATTGGAGTTCGCCGCTTGATCCGGAAGCAAAGAGCGCGTTGACAAAGGCATTGCAACCGCCGGTTCCCTACACAAGAAAATGCAAGATTAGACAATAATATAAGAATGAATGTACCATAAAGAGACAAGTAAGAAATGAACCGCCGGATCTGCAGGTGCTGCAAGTGTTGCAGGCGGAGTACTGTAAGACGAGGACCCATGTGCCGTTGATCCCTACATAAGGCAACAATTATAGCTAGATTGATAAAATTTTACTAGATTTACAAGTTTTGACAAAGTTTAGCTAGAAATTAGTAAGTGTAGCTATATTGAGTAAATTTAACTACATTTACAAAGTTTAACTACAACGGACCAAGTTTAGCAAAAATGAACTAAATATCGTTAAATTTATCAAACTTGACTCTAGAGATACTTAGTCTTGCTAGATTCACTAAGTCTCGCTAGAAATGACTAAGTTTAGCTAGATTGACTAAATGTAGCTAGTTTGAACAAGATTAGGTACAACAAACTAATATTAGCTAGATTGACTAAGTTCAACTCGATTCACAATGTTTAGCAAGAATACCTGAGCTGCAGGAGGTGCCGGAGGATACATCCCCCATTGTGGCGGTGGCGGCGGCGGCTGGAACGGTGGAAAGACAATGTTTTGCCCCATCGCCTGGAACATTGCCTACAAATACAATGTATAAGTATTTTGAATTAATATATTCTCTAAATGCAATAGATTGAAGACTCGGACTTACTTGAATCGCCGCTTGCTGTTGTGCCTGGTATGAAGCGTAGTACTCTTGCTGCGCCCTTGCATAATCATCACGTTGGCGCAGCTCCTCACGCAGCCCTAGTAACCTCCAACTCCCGCTTCCGAGGAGCGACGGCTACCAACCCCGAGGTCTGGGACGAAGAAGATCCCTCTCAACAAGACCACCGCTGAAGTCGATCACTCCAAAGGAACATGGAGTACCTTCAAAATGTGTGACCACAAAGGCTTGAGCACTTGAAATTATGACTTCATGAAATTTTAGAAGGTATGACATCTCACCGTCCATGGGCCTTGCCGCCTCCACTAGCATGCACAGCTACGCCGTCAAGCGGTTCCTTCCTCCAATCATAGTCTTCACCATGTCGCTTGACCATTTCCTTGCCATATTTCTCCTACATAACCAAATCAGACACTTTAAATGGGAACTGCAAATCAAACAACTTAATTTGAATTGGATCAAAATTGTGACCACTAACTAGCCGATCAAGAGTCATTCTGACTGCACAAATGTCAGGTGTGTCTGTCTCGACCTTTATGACCTTCCACGTGACACTTCAATATCACTCTACTGAACACCGGTCCGAGCCTCCTCAGAGACATAAGTTAGGTGCATACATATACTTGGTAACATGTATTTTGCAAAAGATTGCTACGGCCAGACTTACCATGCGCTTAGCTTTACGCATATGTCCATCGGCGCCATACGTGTGCTTTGATTCTTTGCCTCGGCAGTCTCGATTCTTTTTTGACTTGGCGATGAACTCAGGTGAAGCCCAACGCCGCAAAGAGCCTGGTAAGCTTCTGGACGGTCCCCCAACCATGGAATCATGACCGCACAAAGATATTAATACATTAAAACAACATTACCAAGAAACGTTAAACTCAAATAGCTCCAATATTTGTTGTTTTACCTGCATGTACCTTGTTTCGGTCAAGTAACTTTCAAGACCCGCGAGTCCTGTTAATTCGCTGCCCTTTAATAGACCTCAAGTAAAGATTTGTTGCTTGAATCCGAGCATTAGACAATGCATCTTTGGTCACCCGACGGCATTTACATGGAAAACTCTACGAGCATGCTCCATGTTTGCACCGCCACCAAACGGTAACGCTTCCGCAATTGTTCATCACAAAGAATAGTTAGAATAGTAAAGAATCGACAGCTTGAACCAATACCAACCGGCACAGAGAATCTTACCCAAAAGTCACTCCAACCGCCTCGAGCATTCAAGTGCTCGGCATTAGGAGCAAGTGTAATGATCCCAACTAGTAGCAACAAATTGCTCGCCATTGGTCATTGTGACCAACCCGGTAGTGTAAACGGCAGAGGTTACCTAGCACGTAGTTAACCCGCCTATGGTGCCCTCCGTCGTCAAACCCCGAGTCATCCCATGAACTGCAAGACATATAAATGATATAGTTCTAGTTCGAAAGAAATGAAATAAGACATGGTTTAGAAAATACAAACCTATCGCCAATAGGTGTGATCACAACCTTGTCCTCCTCCCGTCTGGGTGCCGGAGGGGGGGCGACAAGATGGCTCCTCCTAAACCTCAAAGGGCTCCTAGAGAACCCTCGGTCAGATCCCCACCCATTGGGTCCTCATCCCTTGGCCCACATCGCCTCCCGATCCTCATCGATCCCAAATACAACAACAATAATAATGAATGAATAAAGAAGATAATAATCAAATAAATTACGAGAATATAACATTCTAGTTTACTGCACAAGATCACCTCCGATGCTCCTCAATCCCAGCTACAACAACAATAATAATGAATGAATAAAGAAGATAAGAATCAAATAAATTAAGAGAATATTTACTCAAGATCAACATCCGTGGCAAGCAGCCCACTTCTTCCTCCGCTGCCTCACCCTACGTAAATAATACAAGATGCTTATATTTATGTCATATTTATGTTTAGACATGAAGTACACATCAAAAGCTTAGTTACCTCTCCACTGCAAAGGAACACTACGACTCGCAACTCAGCTCCATCGACTCAACAAAGCACGCCGTCTACTTGCGCTTGAAGCGCCACTCAAACAAGGCCTCCTCGTCACGAATCCATCGGACTTCCTCCTACCATCGAGGAATCCTTTGCCACCGCTTGATCGATCGAGGCATCCCGTTGAAAGAAAAATATCAAGTTAGTACAACAACAATAATAATGCACGAATGAACAAGATAATAAACACACAAAATTACTTGTCAAAATTCATCAATGTCGCGATGATGTAGTCTCCTTCTTTCTAAGGGACGACTTGTTACTTTTTCTTGATTGGTTGTCTTTTCCGCTTCTCAGAATCGTTATATCTCCACGGTCTCCGACTAAAGAATCGAGACCTAGACCGTCTCTATATCAAAAGTGCTTGGCAATTCTTCATCTTGAAAACCTCGACAACCTCCATGGCTCTCCGGTGGCTATCAAGATAACCAAAGATCACCAGAGTATGTAACCGCTTCTGGGATTCACTTTGTACACAACCCACCAAGCACTCGGCCTTGTGCATGGATATGGCATATAATACACCGCTCAACTTGGTGAGCAAGGATAAAATTGTCATAGCCATGTAGTCGCTCGTTGTGTTTGACTTCTACCATCCCATACCGGTTTTGATGAGTCCCATGTTTGCTATCAAACCAAACACAATCGAAAAAGACTACTTTGAGCTCTTTATTCCCCGCAAACCTGAACTCGAGGATGTTTTGAATGATTCCATAGAAATTTATTTCGATCCCTTGTGCATCGATTGCCCTAGTTACAACTCCAAAGATTTGTTGTGGCCGCAAGGGGACGCATCAGCTTCAAATTTGGTCGAACGGAACCGAAACCCGTTCACGTCAGACGCCTATAGCTTTTAACAGCATACTGCGGGCATAGGATAGTCAAGCAAGTCCTCATGGACGCTCCCATATTTCACGACCGCCAACAAAATATGATTCGAAGTTGTATAAGATTTATAATATATTGAAACGTAATATTACGAATATTATAGGATGTGAAGGTGTTACATGATCTCGAACTAAGTGATGCAATCCCGACGATCGTATTAAGTTGCTTGGCGCTTGGTTGTTAATAGACGCCCGCCTCGCTTATCGAATTCACTGTAAATGAAAACGTAAATGGATACATAAATGAATGATGTCTTCGGCAGCATAGCTTGATTGACATGTACAAAGTAAACGCTTACGTGAAATATTGTTCCATCTCTTCCATATTGGAGTACATGTACAAGAAAGCGTATTTTTTCTTCAAGTGTAATAGTAAGATTGTAACTACCAACAGAGTACCTCTCCATTGGAAAATCAGAGGCAACTACAAGGTGTCTCTTCATCTACATGGTACCGCATCGTGGGAGCATTGACTTTGTGTTCCTCTGCAAAGTATACACTCGAGAAGTATGATATCTCTTTTAAAGAAAATGCTTTTGCAATGCACCCTTCAACTCTTGCCTTATTGCCAACCATAGCTCGAAGTTTCTTTAGAGCTCTTTCAATGTGATACATCCACCTATATCGAATCAGGCCACCTACCTTAGCTTCAGAAGGTAGATGAACAAGTAGATGTTGCATTGATTGAAGAAACCCGGAGGAATATTTTTTCCATCTTGCATACAAGCACCGTATCTCTTTCTCCAACCTCTCCATCATGTCTTTCGATATTTCTTTAGCACATAATTGTCTATAGAAATAACTTAGCTCACCTAGCACCTTCCACACATTATCATTAAGATACCCACGAAACATTACAGTGTGAGTCTTTCCATGATTATGTGGTAATCGTGGCTCTTCAACCCATTTAGCTTCCCGTATTCACATTCACAAATTGTCTCAATCCCGCCGCAGAACCATCGAAATTTCAATTTTTTCATCCACCTCAACACTTCTTTTCTTTTCTTTAGGTTTAAGGCAAAATGGAGCGTGGCTTACCCCCGCTCGTGAGCTCAAGTGTTGGCGATTCATGATCTCGCTAAGTCTCTTCGGCCTTTAGGTTGTCTTTCGTCTTGTCCGTCATATCCATGACCGTGCTTATAATGCTTTCACCAACGTTACGCCTCGATGCATGACGTCAATATTGTGCATCGTAATCAAGGCCTTCGATATGGGAGCTCCCATAATCCACAAATGTGAGTCCGCTTGTGCTCCTCTCCAAACCCTTCAAACCCATCTTCTTTCTCCACCAATTTACTTAGCATATCAGCAATTTCTCGCCCGCTTAGACGCTTTCGCGACCTTTTCTCGACAACTGTGTCCTTACGGAAGGCATTCCTCCGAACCTAAAGGCGTGTCTCGAAGCGTGAAACGCCTATATGGCAATCGGCAATGATCTTTCCACCATTTACAAGGCGAAACAATCGGTGTCCGAACCACATATCGGACATGTCAAATTTCCATGACAGCCCGGCCAAAAAAAATACCATAGGCCATGAAATCATGGACATACCACAAATATGCAACACGAAGGTTGAATTTCATTTCTTATAGCGATCATACGCCTCTACCCCGTCCATAATTTTTTCAGCTCTTCGATCAACGGTTTGAGCATCACATTGAGATGCTTTCTAGGATGTTCGGGGCCAGGTATGATGAGGCACAGAACATAAACTCATATTTCATGCAAAGGGAAGGTGGAAGGTTGTATGGAATAGCAAAGACGGCCAAAGACGAGTATGATGCGGCGGTTGTGTTGAAAGGCGTGAAACCATCGGCCGCCAACCCAATGCGAACATTTCTCGATCCCTCACGAAGTCCTCGTCAAAGCTATCTAGAGCCTTCCATGCCTCACTATCCGACGGTGCACCATTACTCTGGCTGTTCTCACGCACACCTTCTTTGTGCCACCTCATGTGCCCGGCACTTCGCTTTGAGATAAACAACCGCTTCACCTAGGTGTGAGAGGCATGTACAGAAGTTGCTTGTGTGCAACATCACGTTACCTTTTCACCTTCTTCGCTCACCACCTCGACAAATCTTGGTTTTACACACTAAGCGATGCTTCTCTTTCTCATGCTCCTTCCGTAAAAGCATGCAGATTATCCTTGCACACATCAATCTTTTCATACTTCATACCGAGACCGCATAACAACTTCTTAGACTGGTACATGTCTCTAGGCATCTTATGATTCACCTAAGATATCGTAGATCAATTCCACGAGATCATTGTAACAATTATTGGAAAAGAAATACTTGGACTTAATGGCCATGAGCCGCGTCACAAAAGCAAGCTGGGTCACTTTCGTGTGTTTGTGCAACAGCTCTTCAGAAGCTTTAAGTAACTCAAAGAACTCTTGAACCTCATGTGTTGGCGGATCCTCCGAGTCACGTTAATCTCTGGACGCAAAGCTTCTAGCATCTCATCCATCCTATCATCGCCGCCCTATCATCTTCCTCTTCAACCAGAACTTCAGTCCTTGAGCACGTGACTCACCATGATGTACCCACAACTCAAAGCTTGGCATGAAACCGAACCGACACAAAAAGTGCGAGACATCGATTTCTTGTTCTCGGGGTGGAAATTACGGCACTTGCTGCATGGGCACTTCACCTTAACAAGATTAGACATAGAGAAGGCACTTTAACAAAAGCGTAGCCTTGACCGTCCACTCAATGAGTGAGCCCCACTTTTCTCCCAACCTTCATACATCCATCGTGATGTCGTCACCCATACTTGAGGCTATATAGGTTAAATCAACAGTTATAAGGTTCATTTTGTTTCTATATATCACGACCCTACATCTATAGGAAAGGATATGTCCTAAACTCACCCAAGAGTGGTCGACAAAGCGGATTTATGAGCGAGCTCAGAGTCGAATGAAATTTCGGAAGATAACTCATTGTTCTCCACCGCACGCCCGGATATGGTGCAGGGAGAACAACA
Source organism: Guadua angustifolia (assembly GCA_036346375.1). NCBI lineage: Eukaryota > Viridiplantae > Streptophyta > Magnoliopsida > Poales > Poaceae > Guadua > Guadua angustifolia. Next base: position 40,272,879 of record CM070500.1, read on the forward strand.
GGTTATGACGCCAAATTTCATTCAGACCGTGGCTCGCTATAAATACCGACTTTGTCATCCACTCCGAGGTCGTCCAAAAAGGATACTGCGATCAAAGACATCTCACATGTGACACATGTGAGACATGCCGATCCAAACGGGTGACGCATAGGTTTCGTGACACTATGTGATTTGAAATCAAAAATAAAAATCCGACGTTAATCCATTACTCAAATATATATTTATAAGCATATAATGGATATATAAATTTTAAAAAAAGAAACATGTGACAAATCAATATATTCTTTTTCCAAGTACTATTTAATTTGTCATCTCATTGATGGATTGGATCCATTAGCTCCTCTATAACTAGATATGTCGTTGAAGATACTAATAAATCCCACATTTGGAGAACCACGGAACATGTTGATTTTGCTTTATGATTTTCGAGATTTGAACCTCTACACCACCAATTGTTCCACCCTCTCTCAAAAAAAAATCATAGTGGCTTCAAGGTTCATCCGGTTGATGTGTCGCACATCAATTTTTTTCCGTCAGTGAATCGCTGAAACTCATGCAAGGATGATAAAATGTGTGTAGGTAAAGTGTGGCTAATGACTCCAAAGTTGGTAGGCCACAAGGTTATTATAATAATGACACTCTTAAGAAGCTATAAGAATTACTCAAAGTCAAGCTGTTTTTTCCATTTGGACTATGTATGCATTCTTGTTGTAATCAATATATCTTGTAGAGTAGGACTTGGAGCTGAGATACACCAATATCTAAATTTGACTATACCGTGACAGAGCAGGTCGTTTTCTCTATTGCACTTAGGGACATCCTTTTTCTCATCAACCAGATGTTTTCTTTCTTTATTTTCCTCCCAAACATTTGCTGCCCTCTTTCATTAACTTTGCAGCCACTTTTTTGTATGCACTAAAACTCCCAGTTAATCTATTCATTCATGCATGCACGAAAGGAGGAGACATAATATAAACTTCTTGTTCAAGTGTTATCCTGTTCTTGTTTTTAGATTCATATGGGAGAACCTTTGTATTACCCGACCGACATCGATGTGAAGCACCCACCTCTGTTCTCCATGATTATTATAAGCTTAGACACATTCCATCCATTGGTATTTCACCTCTGCACTTCCGCGCCATGCTTGTAGCATATCCTCTTTGCTTGGTAAGATTGATTTAGATAAAAAGAAGTTATGATACTGAATTTTACTTGAGTAGAAGCTCAGAATCGATATATCCGGTGGTTTCAACTTATTCATGCCCTTTTCATTATGTATTTAGTATGTACAACAATGGAGTTCCAATTAGATCAACATAGTAAGTTACTTAACTTGGTTCCTTTACACGACTTTACATCTAGTCTAAAGTATACCATTTGATTGCATCACCTAATGGCATTTTTGTGGTGTACTGCTTTTGATTGAGGTATAGTTAAACATTATTGAAACAGATTGATTTTGTGATTGATTTTTTATAGGAGATGTATCTCATCGCCTTTCTTTTCGATGTCGTTGGTGCTTTTCGATAGAAGGATAGTGCCATATGTGCTTCCAATCTTCTTATTTGTTGTACTCTATTCAAAACTTCCACATAAGGTTATTCTACTTGTCCGGATACTAGTCCGATTATGTTTGAAGGACATTAGGCCAATCTTTCACATAATGGTGCTATTCGATGTTTCAGAGCTTCGTTTCATAATTGGTTCAATTCCCATGCTTAATGTGTCGGCTTCACCGGGCAAAGAAGCGACCGTGAGTATAACAAATCTAGTTCCTACCATTTTAACAAAGGACAAATGCAAGCTAGGATTGATGGCATCATTTGTATAACTCCTTTCTTTTGACACCCTTCAAGCTAGGAAGAAGAGCCGAAGAAGAGCAACCGTCCATACCTTCAAGCTTGTGGGAGAGGACGCCGCCACAGGGGTAAAGGAGGACGCCATGTAGAGGAGGCCGGGTAGAGGCGACGCTGGGGACGAGGTCGCCACGGTGGAGAGGAGTTCGCCGGGCTGGTGTGGGGAGCGCCGTGGGCGGGGTGGAGAGGAGGTCGCCACGGGTGGAGAGGAGGCCGCCGCTTAGCCGGGACGAGTCGTCGCCGGGTGGGCGCCAAGGCATGGGCGGGCGGGCTGCTGGCGTGGCGGGGACGCGGCCGGCGTGGAGGGGCGGGCGGGAGTGGGCGAGACGCTACCGGCGAAGGGCGCGGCTGGTCGGCGGGCGGGCGGGCGGGAGCGCCGGCGAGGAGGGCGGGCGCCAAGATTTCGAGCAAAGCGCCAAGAGCGCGTCGGGCGGGCGGGTGCGCAATTGAGAGTTTTCGCCGGCGGCAAATAAAAGACGGACCCTTATCGCGAATATTAACGCCGCCACGCGCCGCCGACGTTAATTAAATAATTACCGTCGGCCATGGAATAAGCCGACGTTAATTAATTAATTAACGTCGGTAACTCCGTCACCGACGTTAATTAAGTAATTAACGCTACTTATTCTTGCGCCGACGTTAATTACTACTACCGACGTTAATTTCCCAGCCATTGTAGTGCATGATATCCTCTCGAGAACTTTCGCAAGAAAAGGACCAAAACCTCACAATCATAGCTCCCAAATTAATAGCGCACAAGAATATATCATACCACGTTATTTAGCATACATTTAGATACAGCAACAACCGGAAAGAAAAGGCGATTAAAAGCGGCCGGGCTCAAAGCTACTTACCCAAGGAACAACTATAATCTCATTGCTTCGCTCCAAAGATATGCCGATCCAATTCCTCCGCTCATCCATGGAGATCGAATGGGGCTGATCGCAAGCGAGAGGACTGCACTACTCTCCTTCAAAGTAAGTGTGTCGAATTCTACTACTAATACTACCATAGAAAGTATAACTAAATCCTAACTACTTTTAGATAACTAAATCAGAATTACTTTTAGATAACTAAATCATAACTAATCTGAGCCATTTGATCAAATAGAATGGACAAACTAATATTCAATATTGTGTTCGAAAGAACTCCCCAAGAAACATACTGCTCCTTGACCTCTAGAAACCAACTATTTATCGGGACACCGCCATCGATTTTGTAGTCTCGTGGTTAGTGATCCTTGCAACATACCATCTTCAGCAGCCTATTGCAAGGCTTGGATATATTAGACCTATCAAGAAACACGCTAGGTGAGAGGTTCCCACTCTGCCGTGAGATTCTCGCCCCTTCTCATTTATGGCTGCACTTAACTTAAATAGCAACAATCTTTCATGAGTTTTCTCATCGCTTCTTGGAATGTCCCGAGAACTAGTTTTTCTTGATCTTGTATACAAACGGTTCTTTAGAAATTTGACAAAGATGATTAGGAGATAAGTTGCCATCCTCGGATTGCTACGACCACGGTCCAATATGTTTTCGGGCACATTCCCTTTGAACTCGCAGTTTCAAGGGCTTCAATATTTGACCTCGATGTAACAATATTTCGGACAAATACCGAGTCCAGAGTAAATATGATAGCAATGGCAACCACTTACTTGATACAATACTTCACGTGGCGCTCTCAAGATATTTTATGGCCTCAAGAGATATAGATATTGATATGGTTGTCTTTACGAGACCATATCAAGCTTACCAAAGGGCAACAACTAGAATTTTTGAATTGAAAGAAATCGCGACGTGTTGAATATTGATTTATCGTGAAGAAAAATGCCTCGCCCTCCCTCCACCCGCCTCCCTCTTCCTCCGTCTCCCCATTCCCCTTCGCCAGACTCCGCTCTCGCTCGGCTCCCCGTGGTCCCTTCGTCGCCGTCTTCACCGGGGGGGTCTCTCTCTTAATGATTCTTGCTTGATCGCTTCCTAAAGCGCAATTTGGCCCAAATTTTGTTAGGTGGTTTCTAGCTGGGCTCCATCTTTCGCTTGGGTCCTCCTATCTACCGGTGTCAGGTTCATCATGCCTCCGCCACGCCCCATGGATCTTTCCTTCTCCTGGTGGTCTTCAAGAGATTTTCTTTCCGGCTTGACTCTCGTTCGGTCGCCCTCACTCTTCACTCTATTCTGGGGGGTGCTCTGGCTGGTTTCCATGTCTCCCAGGCTTCTCCAACTCATTTTCGTTTCTCTGTGGCCTCCAAGCTAGTAGCCCAGTTCGTCCTCTGCATCTCCAGGGTTTTAGCTAAGGATTTTGATCTCTCCTTTTTCCTGTGGCGGGATGGAGGCCCAAACTGGGAGAAGGATCTTCAAATCTGGCTTTCTGAGGAGCAGGCGGGGTGGACACCCGCCAAGTGTCGCAAGGATCGCTCTTCCCGATCTCTGGGGGCGGGCTCTGATGGTTGGGGATCCAATGCCCCCATCTCCTCTGCCCCCTGTGCCTCCTCGGCTGTTTGTGATCTTCGGCCTCCTGTGGGGGATGTCAAGCTGGATTTCAAAGTCAGTATCCTTCAATACCAATTCTCGTAAAATTCAACTCGGTTGTTCATCATGATGCTCCTTCCCCAAGGGGGTCGTTCTTCTTGTTGGCTTGTTTCAGGCAGCACTCCTTCAAGTTAGATTGCGCATCAGCGGCAGTGGCCTTATGCTCTATTCTTGGGGGGTACCCAAAAGGATTTCATGTGTTTCCGGTCTTCGGTCGCCACTTTCGGGTTTCAGTTGCCAACGGCGTGGTTGGCCGCTTTCTCTGTTCCATTAAAAGGCTCATATCCCAGCATGTGGATGTTTATTTCTATCCGTGGAGGGATCATGATCCGTCCTGGCGGGCTGACAAGGAGAGGTTCCTCCAAGACTTGAAGTGCTATTCTTCCATAATTTCTCGCAGGGCCTCCCCGGGGAAAGTCCGTTCTGGCCTAATCAAGAAACAAGTCTCCTTCTTGTCCGACGGCCTCGGCCCAAGGTCCTCTCGATTCCCTGCTTCCGAGAGGTTTATTGTGGTGGGGAGGTTTTCCCGCCTATTCCCAATTCTAATCGGTGCTTTTCCAAATTGGCCAATTTGCTCACCCCGCCGATCTCTACAGTAATTCTCCAAACGTTCGGCACCCGGGGGCTACCAGCTCAAACCCTAATTTGAATTCAAACGGGCCTTCCCTTGGCAATCCCTCGGCTTTCTCGGCTCCAGGGATTTTGAAGCTTCCCGATGACCTCTCGATGACGCTTTAATTGCTCCTACAGTAGGGTCGATAGGGTTTTTGGAGGAGGATTGCCTTAGTGCGCCTGTCTACATCTGTTTGCTTGAGTATTCCAGCATTATCCCTGATGGTTCCCGCCACTAGTGCCCAGGGGCTGTTGTCCCCATTAATCCTGGTCCGTCCAGTCGCGTGCGAGGATTCAATCCTGCCCCTCTGTTTTCGAGCGTTTTTACATCAGCTTTCTCTCAACGGCAGAGATGGAGGGCAATCCGGTCCCTTGGGGTCCCCATGTTTGCTCCGTCCCCTCTGTTCCCTGGGACCCGCGCCCTCAAAGCCTCTTCGTCTTCCCGGCTAAGATTGCAGTCTTCTCCCCTTCCTCTTCCGGTTACGTCCTCTCCCACAACTTTCTTGGCCGAACCCGCCATTGCCAATCTCATGGCCAATTTCCAGTTTGATCAAGGCCGGTTTATCCCGCATCATGTTCAGATTGACGAGGGAGGCCCTCTCTGGATTGATAGGGCCGTCATTCATGTCAGTGGCTCCCCTCCCAGGCTTCATGAGGACTGGGTTCTTGTTGTGGATCAGGACGGGGAAGTTCCTCCAGAAGACTATGACGATCTCCTGCCCCAGGTCAGGGAATATATTGAAGAGGAATTTCAATTTCCTATTTTCAGTCCTGCCGTAGTGTTCTTGGGCTGAGTCTCATTCAGCTAAGCAGCTCCTTTAATCGGGATGTCCTCATCAGTATTGGAGATCACTTTGTTGGGGGTACCAGGATTCGGTTTCTCCAGCACGATAAGGGGTGAATGCTAGGAATGCTCCTTATGCTAGGGTGGGTTGGCTGATGTTTCTGGGCCTGCCTTTGGACCTAAGGTCTCACTCCTACCTAGAGCAGGCTTGCGCTACCTTTGGTCGTCTGCTGCGTTGGCGTATTGACAACCGGACAATGTCGCATGTTTTAGTTCAATGCCGCTTGATGACCCGCCGACATTCCTGAAGGCTTGTTATCGTGGTGGCTCGCGCCAACGAGCAGACTTGTTTTGGACAGCTCGGTGATCATCCTCTTCCATGAATTTGCGGATGCTAACTTTCGCTGCTGATGAGGACCCTCCTCAAGATCGAATTTCCATCAAGACCACCCACCCGTCCCTCTGGTTCCAAATCTCCCTGACCTAGCCCTTGGGGATCCAATTTGGGATCAGGAGGCCCAAAACTTGAACTTCCAGGGGCCGCCCTTTCGGGGTCAATGTAATGATCTTCAGCGCTAATCAGACTCTCTTGTTGGCGCCTCAAATCCCGCAACAACAAGAGGAGTGGCAGAACCTTGTCTACTATGATGAAGAGTCTTCGGACAGGGACTCCTCGTCTGCCTCCACTGAATTGCCTCTGGGGCAGAAGAGTGCTTTGGGACCTGATTCTGTCATTCAGCCCATTGTTACCCCGAGCACATATGAACTTTCAGTCTGCAGGGTTTCTAGTACAAGCTTCTTGCTCAACGTTCTCAATGAAGCGGGGAGGATTGGGGTCCGCTTCAGAGTTTCTGTCCCTACTAGCTCTTCCCTTCATCATCTCATTAGGAGCTTTGACCTGGATAGGCTCTTTAAGGTTAGCTTGGTCTCTCCAAGATGCTTGATCCCCAGTATGCTGAAAAGGCCTCATATTTTGCTTTAGGCACCACCGACTTTAATCCATAGCCAGCCTGCTGCTGCCACTTCTAGCTCTTCAACTGCTGTCCTACTGCCTGAATGCCACAACAGAATATCGATTGTCTACGAAAGAAAGAGGAAATCGGCACCACCCACCACCTATGATCAACAGCTGGCCAATTGGCTCGATGTCCCAGTGCAGCAATGTCTGGCTTCCTGCAACCGGAGGAGCAAGAGGCTGCAGGATAAATATAAAGGGCTTAGGCAGCCCAGCGTCTCTTCCCTGTTCAAACGAAGCAAGTCTTCGATCACCAGGGGCAGTACCTCTACAGCAAGTGTTCATGGTAATTCTCAAACTCCCAAGGAACCACATTACTTCCCTTCCACCAAGGACATCGAGTTGCTTAGGCATCTAACTCCGTTGATTCCCGTTCCGGTCTTACAGAAGGTTGGAATGGAGCAGTGCGGCCTTCTTCCTGAGGAAGTGGCTAAGGAGGTTCTTCTCAGGGTCGGCCTAGAATGAAATGCAATATGTGCGAGCTTGGCGGGGGGATCAGCCTGCCGTCGACTTTTGGAGTCTGCTTTTGTATTTCTGGTTATAGCTGGGTGGGCCGAACAATAAACTCTTTGCTGTTGTTGCCGTTCAAGGGTCTCAATGCTAGGCATGCTACTGTTTATATTTTTCTCGTCTATGCTAATTTTCTGTGGCAATGGTCTCATTTTGCTGGTTCATTGTCGGGTTGTTGGCTGGCCTCTTCTTTTCGTTGGGGGGGTTCCTCTCTGAATCCCAGGTCCTGGGCGGAGCTGTGGCCGTTTGCTTCTTCACCCGCCTCTTCTTTCCTTCTGTTCGGTCATGGGTTGTACCCGTTGGCCTATCGTTGGTGTTTGCTTATTCTCCTGCCCAGTTTTCTTAATGCCCATCGCCAATTCTTTCCGCTCCTGGGCCATTCTCAACTGGAATATCCGAGGCCTTAATGATCCTAACAAATGCAACCTCCTTCGCCAGAAGATTATGGATTAGGATGCTCGGTTTTATCCATTCAAGAAACTAAATGGCCTTGATCAATCACTCGACCCTCAAACTTTTACGCCCAAGAGATTCAATCAATTCGCCATTCCATCTCAAGGCATCTGGAGGTATCCCGTGGCTTGGGTGGGTTCGTCTCTGTTAAGGTGTAATTTTTTCGCTTCTTTTCGCCATCTCTGCAGATTTACTCTCTTCACAATCATCAAGTTTGGACCTTAATTTCGGTTTATGGGCCCCCGTAATGTCTTTGGTAAAGTGGATTTCTGAATTGGTCAGTTCGTCTCTCGATCCCGGAGGGGGAGGATTTAATCCTCATGGGGGATTTCAATTTGTACCGGTCCCCAGCTGATAGAAACAAGCGGGTGGGAGGCCCCATGATGCTCAGGTCTTCAATCAGATTATTTCCTCCCTTGACCTCATTGAGATCCCTCTCAAAGGTCTGAAATTCACCTGGAGCAACATGCAAAGTGATCCTTTCTTTGGAGCAGCTGGACCGGTGCTTCACTCGCCTCCACCGACTCAATCCTTCCCGCTACCTGGTGGCTCCCGTTATCAAGAACTACCTCTGACCATATTCCCTGTATTGCTTAGATTAAGACCCATATTCCAAAGTCTCTGGTTTTCAGATTCGAAAACTACTGGTGGGATAGGACTGGCATAATGCAAATCATCAATCAGTCCTGGAATCATCATCACGATGAGGCTTATTGTGCGGTTACAAAGATCAAAACTCAACTCACTTATCTTCAACACAACCTTTTAAAATGGAAAAAGAGCCTGTCCCTCATCCAAAGGTACATGTCCAATTGCTCCTTCCATATTGGTATCCTTGACAGGATTGAGCAATTCAGGCCTTTGTCAATCCCTGAGAGGAATTTCAGGACCATCATTAAATCCCACCTGGCCAGCCTCCTGATTTCTCAAAATATCTATTGGAGAAATCGCTGCTCCATCCGTTGGATGCAATTCGGGGACGAAAACACCAAATTCTTTCACAGCAAGGCTACTGAGAGGTATCGTCACAACCTCATCACTTCCCTCACTAATGACCAGGGAGACATTCTGTATGACCACCAAGCCAAAGCCAATCTTCTTTTCACTATATTCAACGACAAAATGGGGAAATCATCTAACCCCGCCTTGTTGTTCGATCTTCAAGGCCTCATCCCTCGTAGGAATGATCTCCAATGGACTGTTGATCCCTTTTCCTTACAAGAGATTGATGATGTGGTTGCGCACTTCCACTCAGACAGTGCCCCGGGCCCTAATGGTTTCAACGGGAAATTTTACAAAAAATGCTGGCACATTGTCAAATAGGATTTTTACAATCTTTGCCAGGAGTTTTACAATGGTTCCATTTCTCTGGAGCCCATCAACCAGTCATTCATCATCCTCATACCCAAGTGCAATAACCCGGAATCTCCTAACGACTTCAGACCTATCTCCCTCATCAACCTGTCCATCAAATTGATTACTAAACTGCTAGCGAACAGGCTTAACTCCATCATGGGCTCTCTCGTTCACAAGAATCAATATGGGTTCATTAGGGGGAGGTCCATCCAAGACTGTCTGGCCTGAACTTACGAATACCTCAATCTCTGTCATCGCTCCAGGCAAAAAGTGGTGCTTTTAAAATTGGACTTTGCCAAGGCGTTTGATACCATTGAGCACAGTCTTATCTTTGCCATGCTCTCGGCGTTGGGTTTTCCTGATAAATGGGTTGCCTGGGTCTCTGAAATCATTGGCTCAGCTTCTTCCTCGGTTTTGCTTAATGGGGTGCCTGGTTCCTCCTTCGCCTGTAAAAGGGGAGTGAGATAGGGTGATCCCATCTCCCCTCTCCTTTTTGCTCTTGCAGTTGACTTGGTTCAATAGATCCTCAATAGGGCTTCGCAGTCCGGGATTCTGTTGCTTCCCATTAGCCTGGAGCAACAGGTTGATTTTCCCATTGTTCAATATGCCGATGACACGATCATTTTTGTCAAAGGAGAGCAGAATGAAGTATTCACTCTCAAATGCTTGCTGCAATCCTTCTCGGCTGCCTCGGGACTCAACATCAACTTCACCAAATCTGCCATGTATCCTATAAACATGCTGGACTCTGAGACCGAGCTTTTGGCCGGCATTATCGGATGTAAGGTTGACAAATTCCCTTTCCATTACCTGGGCCTCCCCATGGGGGTCTCTAGGCCCCGTATCAAGGACTTCGATAACCTTGTTAGTAGAATTCACAGAAGGGTCTCTTCGTTCTCTTCTCTTCTTTCTTACGGGGGCAGGCTGTAGCTTGTCAACTCAGTCATCTCCTCAATGGCTACCTTTGCTATGTGCACGCTGAGACTCCCTGTGGCGGTTGTTCACAGCATTGATCAGGCCAGAAGAATTTGTCTATGGGGCAAAAATGAGATTAATGGCCGATGCAAATCCCTCGTTAACTGGAACAAGATTTGTAAGCCTAAGACAAAAGGGGGCCTGGGGGTCATCAATTTGAGGATCCAAAATAATGCTCTTCTCCTCAAATTTTTGCATAAATTCTTCAACAAGATTGACGTCCCCTGGGTTAACTTGATCTGGTCTTCCCACTACCAGTCCATTCTCCCTCAAGCTGCTCTGGCCAAAGGATCATTCTGGTGGAAATATGTCTCCAGTCTTCTTGATTAGTTCAGAGGAATCGCTCGGTGCACCGTTGGCCGTGGTGACAAATTTCTTTTCTCGATGATATATGGAATAACATGCACCTGAAATTGGAATTTCCTCAGCTTTTTTCCTTTGCCCGGAACGTGCATTTGGAAGTGGCTGCCTTCTTCCATAATCCGACTGTGTCCAGCAACTTCCATCTACCGCTTTCTGACCAAGCTTTCCAACAGTTTACTCTTCTTCATGCAAAGATCAATGATCCCAACATTCTGGACAACAACTTGGACGAATGGTCCTACATTTGGAACTCCAAAGAATTTATTCCCGCTTGTGCTACAAGAGGGTTTTCACCATTTGTCTATCCCCGTCCGATTAAATGGATTTGAAAGCTAAATGCTCCACCAAAATCAAAATTTTCTTTTGGCTGTTCTGTTGGGATCGCCTAAATACTAAGAATCTCCTCAGGAGGAAGAATTGCCATATCATCGACTTACATTGTGTTTTATGTAATCTCCCGGTTGAAGAAACTAGAGATCACCTTTTTTTCTATTGCTCCTTCGCCACGAGATGTTGGAATGCTCTTCAATTTGTCTGGAACCCGGACAGGTCCATCTTCCAAAACATTTCTGATGTAGTCACTTCGGAGCAAGTGTCCCTTTGCATGGATGTTATCATGATTGCGGCTTGGGGAATTTGGAAGCAGCGAAATGACAAGATCTTCCGCTCAGTGCCTGCGAGCTTCTTATCTTGGAAGGATTGGCTTCTCTCTGAAATTTAGCTGCAGTCCTTCAGATTGAATGATGCCTTAAAGGAGGTTTTTTTAGCGTGGGGTTTAAGACTTGTTTAATTCTCTTTTCTTTCTTTCCTTTCACTCGTCCTTTCCCTTCTCCTGTTTTTTGTTTGTTTTGTGTTGGCTTGTTCTTTCCCCCGTTGCCGGTTCCTCACCGGCTTGGGTGTTGCTTCTGTTCCTTTCTCGTTTGCAATTTATTCTCCCGTGGGGTCTCCCTATTCCTTTTGCGATAAAAAATATTGATTTATCGTGTAACAGTTTGGCTGGAGAAATTTCTAAAGGCATTAGTATAGGAAATCACCTATGCATTGTAGGATCAGTAGAATCTCAGTTTGAAAAATTATGACGGATGATGATTGGTGGGTAGTATATATTAGGGGACCGCTATGTTTCTGCTCTCGCCACTATGTCGAGCGATTGTCGTCACTGACTATGTCGCAATTGAATGGCGACTGATGGAGGAAGAAGAAAGGCGCCATCCCTTATCTCACGGGCAGCTTGGGGAAGGAGATGGATGGAGACGCCAAGGATGCCATGGATTTGCCTTGCTAATTACTTTTAGAAGTCCAAGCTCTAATAAAACCGAATCCAACGGAGTACCATTAGTATTTATGCATCTCTAATGGAAGAGGCGATCAAGTAGCTCGTCAATTGGCAAACAACATTGCAATGTAATCACAACAATTTCACATGAACTTTGCATGAATCAAGACAATTCCTCCATTCCAAAAATGGATTTCAACAAAATAATCTCTTTTCGCCAACTAGAGATCATCCACTGCTAAATCTATCATAAATTGTAAGTCAACAAATTGAACTTCTTTTCGAAAGTGCTCACTACAAAATCCACGGTTCCGACTTCCAAAGACAGGATGAGCAAAGTCGACGCATGCATCTACAAGTTAAGACAAGTTCTCCCAATCAATTGAACTTGTGGTGCTAAATTTGAACTTTTCCGTCCATTCGTCAAGCAAATTTACCTCCAAGGAGTAAGACAGCCCGTTATAGACTTGGATTAATCGCATCGCAGACCAACCGTATCATCAATCGAGATAAGATGAAGATTTAGAGGAATCACCTACTATGATATTTCCGAGAATACGCCTTCAAATGAATTCCATATCCAAGGAATAATCATAGTCTCGTGCTTCGTTATCGCATACACCATCCACTTCCTCTGTTCATGCATTGGGACCGGATGGGAACCAATCGCAAGTGAGCGGGCTGCACTTCTCTCTTTCAAAGCAAGAATCTCGGATTCGAGAACCAGACTTCGTCATGGAAAGGGAAGATTGCAGCTTGGAAAGGAGTCAAAAGAATGTAGCAGACATCTTTGTCGAGCTCAATCTTTGCCCCATCCGTCTCATTATTCTAATCACACAAGAAGACTCGTGGTACTTGACATCTCCATGAACACCTTTGACACCAAGGTTTCTCCCTAACTGGTTACGGGAGGAACTAGACCTCCTTGAAGAAGTTTGTCTTCATGGAAACGATGTTTGACACCATCAACTTTTCAAAGATCTGTGCAACATGAAGATGTTAGACCTAGCAAGCATTGGCGAAAGGAGGATATAGCAAGATTGAGAGAGTGGTTGCCGAGATGCTCACGGACTAAGATGCAATTGTTGGATTCTATCGCAGAATGATTTATATGGGAGACTACCAAATTGGTTATGCACTCTAACTAACTTGACATACTTAGATTTGTACAGCAACAATCTTACGGGACGGGTTCCTCTGTGCCTAGGAACACTCGCTCAAATGGTGATCAGGCTATTCCTGTTTTGATGACACCATTACGGGATTCGGTTGGGTGTTGTGAGATGGCAAAGGTAGTAACGCTCTCCACAGATATGGGAAGGAAATCAACCATGAATAACAAGCGATTTAATCGCTACGTAATAGTGATCGGGCTTTGCTTGGGCCCGCATGTGGTTTCGCCCACCTCCGGCTTAGTTGCTTTTTCTCCAAGACCGAAAGCCCGCCCTTCTCTCGCCCAATCAAAAGCGCCGCAAACCTAAATTTCCAAGAGTTCCGCCTAATCCTTCTATTGCTCTTCCTCGATCTTACGCGGCGGTGGTTCGGGAAGGAACTCGTGTGATGGAGAAGCTGTGGTGTTGAGCTGGGTGGCCGGGCAGGCGGCAAAGCGCAATGCCAGCTTGATCTCGGTTCAATCCGGGATTCAATCATGGGTTCAAGTATGGCGGAGGTCGCGGGCGCCCCGGTGGTCGAGGCTTCGATCGGGGTGTCTTCGGCCGGGGGCGTGGCTTCCGCCATGATGGACGCGGCTTTAGAGGTGAAGGCCGTGACTTTGGTCATTTTGGCAATGGGGGAGGTGGTTATGGCGCCAGGGGAATTGGTCAGGCTTCAGTAGGTGGTCAAGGTGATGAAGGTCGTCATCAACTCCCTCATCAAGCCTCCGGGGTTCAAGCTTCTTCTGCGCGTCTTCTTCCAATGGGAGATGGTAAGACACACTGGGTCTCAACCTGTGCTTTTGGAGTCTAAGGAAATTGATGATCATAAAGGGGTAGCAATGAGAATCATCTATTACAGGGGTTGTGAAATCCAAGGTTAATAAGCCTTATTGCTATAGATGCCTACTAAGGGACATATAAACACAAATTGCACCATTGAATTGAGTCAGGATATATGTGGTTCGATGAACATGTAACAAAGCTATGCTCATCACATAAACACATTAAGTCTATAGCTATTCAAAGTGGATATGCGGTTGAGGGGTTGGGCTTTTATTATATCCCATTACAGAATCGAAGGTTTCAATCGAATCAACTGCTATGCGGTGGTGAAAGTTCTCGAACACTGATGATGGTAATGAATGTCAAAGCCGAGTTAGAGAGACTTCTACCAGTACTGGGAGTGGAAAGTGGAGGAGATTAGTCAGAATTCTTTTGTTACGCTTTTTCCTTCAAAAGTCGACTTACAGAGGTTTGTGGAATGGGGACTTGTAGTCGCTAAAAGTGTGAAAGCTACCATGAGTATTGAGGAAAAGGAATGTCTGATGTCTTTAGGTATGAGATTCCTAAGGTGTGGGTTCAATTTAGAGGTTTAACTCAAGAATTAAGGCTGCTTGCTCGATAACTGGGCCGTGGGGTCTATCCTTGGTGCTTCTAAAAGTGGATATGAAATTTACCAAGCAAAGATGACATTGCCGTAATAAATGTGGCTTGTCTTAACCCCGATCTAATTCTGAGTTTGTCAATGTGGTCATTGGTGATTTTGTATACGAGCTTCAGTTCGTGTTGAGAAAAACATGAAACCGGGTGAGCCACGTACCAATTAATATGGATCTCGACCCCGAGGATGATGCCTGATAATGATATGGAGGAAGATGATTTTTGGATGATGTGGTGAGCATGAAAATAATGAACAACTCGCCAAAAATTCAGTTTCACCTGGAGGTGCCCGAATCTTTCGGCTCGGTTCCATCCAATGCATTGCGGGGGATTCTGGTTGGTTCTATCAATGCATTGCGGAGGGATTCCTACTCGACCGGTGGTGGTCTTGCAGCCTACAAGCATGGTTTCGAATCGAGGTGGTTCATTCGGTAACCGATTGGGAGCATCCGGTATGGTTCCAATTTACGCTTCTTCAATCGATCGTAGCTGCCGCTGCTCTTAAAGTATCATCACCCATTTCTTCATCTCCAAACAAGGGTTCTCACCTGCTTGTGGTGCCGACTCGCTCAAGTAAACGGTTGGCTGCGACAACTGATGAAAATGCACTGGAACGGGCAACCAAGTTAAAAGCCAGGCTTAACTTGGGGGACTCTGCAGGAGAAGGTATTACCAATTCTATTCCTTTTGATTTTGATTCTGATAATGTTATTTATTCAAATATGAAATCGGTTGGAATTTGCGTAGGTAGTTCAGAATCTGAAATCAAACAGAATGTTCAATCCTTAAAGACCTTAGCTTTTGGGAAGGATGGTAGTCTTGATTCTGTGGTGGATCTTGTTGATGTTGCTAATCATTGTGATGCGGTTGGGGAGTGTTACGATTATGCAAGTGATGTGGATGTCCTGCGGTTAATCACTTACGGGGAAATGGTGAGGGTTTTAGTGGGGTGAGCTGGATTACGTTTGTAATCAACGAGCTAGTACTCGCATTAAAACATCCAGGGCTAAGGGTGTAAAGCAACAGGGTAAGAGTAGAAAATCATCTCGTTAGGTTGTTAATGAAGGGTGTTTTTTGGAATTGCAATGGGTTAGCAGACCCAAAAAAGTTCAAGTTCTTATCGGACCTAACCTTGGAGAAAAATTTAGACTTCATTGCCTTATCGGAAACTGGTAGGAGGGAGTGCTCACATAATTTCCTTAAAAATCTTTGTGCTGGAAAGGATTTCTTGTGGCATTGTAAATCTCCTGTTGGTAGATCTGGTGGCATGTTAGTGGGGGTCAATTTGGTGACTTTTGATATAGGGGAAATTGAGGAGGGGGATTTTTTTGTGAAATTTAAACTCAGAAACAAAAGTGATGGCTATCAATGGATATTGGTGTCTGTGTATGGGCCGGCGCAACCAAATACTAAAGAGGCTTTTCTGACTGAGTTGGTTTAGCTATGTACTAAAGAATCTTTACCTATGTTAATAGGTGGGGACTTTAATATCATTAGGGGACCACACGAAAAAAACAACGCTAATTATAACGACAGATGGCCTTTTTTGTTCAATGCCATTATCGATGCTTTTAATCTGAGAGAATTGGAGATGTCAGGTAGGCAATTTACTTGGGCGAATAATTTATCAAATCAAACTTTCGAGAAACTGGACAGAGTGTTAGTTAGCACGGAATGGGAAATAAAATTTCCTCATTCTACTGTACTTGCTCTAACTAGGGGAATTTCTGACCACACTCCTTTATTTCTTAACACTAGGGACTCCTTTACGTCGAGTCGTTCACCTATGTTCAAATTTGAACTTTGTTGACTCTTACGTGAAGGTTTTTTTGACATGGTTAAGAATATTTGGGAAATAAGCGTTTCTGGTTGTTCAGCTCTAGAGCGTTGGCAATCTAAGATTATGCGCTTGCGTCAACACTTGAGGGGTTGGGCTAAGAATGTCAGTGGTACATATAAACAGGAAAAAAACAGTTACTTCATATGCTAGATGTGTTGGATAAGAAGGCGGAGTCTATGTCTCTTTCGCCAGATGAGTTAAATATCAAATATACCCTTAATGAGAGGCTTTCTAATTTGTTAAGAGAGGAAGAGCTCAGGTGGTATCAGCGTGCGAAAGTCAAGTATTTGCTTGAAGGTGATGCCAATACTAAATTTTTTCACTTGGTTGCTAATGGTAAACACCACAAGTCTCGGATTTTTCAGTTGGAACATGAGGGGGATCTAATAAGTGGGGAGGTTGAGTTAAAAAATCATATAACCGACTATTATAAGAATCTGTTTGGTCCTCCTGATTAGGCTTTGCTCTCTTTGGATGAACTAAGAATAGAGGATATTCCACAAGTCTCTTCTATGGAAAATGAAATTTTAACTTCTAAGTTTGAAGAGGAGGAGGTTAGGCGGGCTATCTTCCAGATGGAATCCAATAAGGCTCCCGGACCGGACGGGTTCCCGTCAGAGTTTTATCAAGTCTTTTGGCATGTTATCAAAAATGACTTGATGGCTCTTTTTGAGGAATTCCATAATGGCACTCTTAATCTCCATAGTTTGAGTTTTGGGGTGATAACTTTATTGCCAAAAATTTGTGATGCAAAGCGTATTCAACAGTACAGGCCTATATGTTTGTTGAATGTCAGTTTTAAGATCTTCACAAAAGTGGCAACAAATAGAATAGCCCTTGTCGCTCACAAAGTTATTAGCCCCTCTCAAACAGCGTTTCTGTCCGGAAGGAATATAATGGAGGGTGCAGTTATTCTCCATGAGACCTTGCATGAGCTTCATCAGAAGAAGCGGAATGGGGTTATTTTTAAAATTGATTTTGAGAAAGCCTATGCCAAAGTAAGATGGGATTTTTTGCAGCAAGCGTTGCGAATGAAAGGTTTTTCTCCTACTTGGTGTAATTGGATTAAATCTTTTGTTCAAGGTGGTAATGTTGGAATTAAGGTTAATGACCAGATGGGATCCTATTTTCAGACTAGGAAAGGTCTTCGTCGGGGTGATCCATTGTCTCCAATTCTTTTTAATATTATCGCCGATATGTTGGCCATCCTTTTAGCAAGGGCGAAAGAGGAGGGTCAAATTAAGGAGTGATTCCTCATCCGGTAGATGAATGTTTATCTATTCTTCAATTTGCCGATGATCTTGTGATTTTTATGGACCATGATTTGCGGATGGCTAAGAATATGAAGCTTTTACTTTGCGCTTTTGAACAACTTTCAGTCTGAAAATAAATTTCCACAAAAGCAAAATTTTCTGTTTTGGGCATGCAAAGGATCACCAGGCAGCATATTCAAAATTGTTTGGCTGTAAGTTAGGATCCTTTCCTTTCCGATACCTGGGGATTCCGATGCATTATAGGAAGTTGAATAATGATGATTGGAGAGTGGTAGTTGAGAGATTCGAGAAAAGATTAAGTGGTTGGAAAGGTAAGTTGCTGTCAGTCGGGGGGAGGCTGGTGCTGATTAATTCTGTCTTGTCTAGTTTGCCAATGTTTATGATGTCCTTTTTTGAGGTACCAAGGGGTGTCCTGAAAAAAATTGATTATTATAGATCCCGTTTTTTTTGGCAAAATGATCAACACAAGAAGAAGTACAGGCTTGCGAGATGGGAAATCCTATGCCAACCAAAAGATCAAGGTGGGTTAGGGATCCTAAATCTCGACTTCCAAAATAAAAGCTTACTAAGTAAGTGGCTGTTTAAGTTATGCAATTAGCACGGAATTTGGCAGCAACTGTTGAGAAACAAATATTTGAAAGGCAAAACTTTAAGCCAGGTTGAAAAGAAATCCGGTGATTCTCATTTTTGGAGTAGTCTCATGGGGGTAAAATCCCAATTCCTAAGCCTTGGTTCCTATATCTTAAAAGATGGGGCCCAAGTAAGGTTTTGGGAAGATAATTGGTTGGGCAATTTACCCTTAAAGATTCAGTACCCTTCCTTGTTTAATATCGTTAGGAAGAAGAATGCAACTGTGGCTGAGGTCCTTAGTCCATCCCATCTAAACGTATCTTTTAGGAGATCTTTAGTGGAAATAAACCGAGGGATCGGAGAGTCTTGTTGACAGAATGATGAATGTAACCTTACAAGGGGGGACTGATTATTTCAGGTGGCATCTCCATCAGCATGGGAGTTTCTCGGTTAAATCCATGTATAATTTCTTGGTAAACAATGGTATCAAAGTCTCTCAGGAGATTTGGCACACTAGGTTACCTTTAAAGATTAAAATTTTTTTATGGTACGTTAAGACAGGTGTGCTATTGACTAAAGATAATCTAGTTCGGAGAAATTGGCGAGGGGACAAGTCTTGTTGTTACTGTAGTACAACTGAAACTATCCAACACCTCTTCTTCGATTGTTCTTATGCTAAATTCCTGTGGCGATTAGTATACATGACCTTGGGTATTGGTCCACCTTTAAATGTTCATCATTTATTTAATGGGTGGTTGCAACAAGGGGGGTCAACCCAGGTTTCTGTATTACTAACAGGCGTTGCCGGGTTTTGTTGGGCACTTTGGCTAACAAGGAATGATATTGTTTTTGACAAATGCATACCTAAATCCTTTTTGCGAGTCTTGTTAGGAGGAACGATGGATTCGTACATGGGCCAAATTACAATGAAGTGAATCGAATAAAGCGGGTCTTCTCGGTGTTTATCTTAAGTTGGAGACAATAGCTTTGCGCTTATTTGCGTCGTTTGGTTGGCCTTTTGTGCGAGGGATTGGTTATCTGTGTGAGGTTTTGGGTTCTTTTGTGCATTGGTGTCTAATCTTCGTTTGTAATAAGTGTGGTCTGATTCTCTCTAAGAGAGATGAAGCCGGAATATTGTATTCCATTATCTAAAAAAAAGGTACGGTATAAATAAGCTATACCCATACCCGATATACCCGTTTACTTGTGAAATACATTGACATGTGGGACATGTATTAGAAAGCCCTAGTACTGTCGAGTGCTGCCTCCAGAAGCACTGCAAACCTTCTTTTGTAATGGAAGTGTTGGCCATGTCGTCAAGCTTCATCTCCAAGGCACTGATTGCGACAACAGTGATGCTAGTACGCAGGTGCTAGGAGGCACCATTAGCTGGCTCCTTGTTGCTTGGTTTACAACATATGCAGTATCTGGACCTCAGCTGCATCAGGTTCAATGAGTCACGCATATCAGAGTTCTTGGGTTCTCTCCACAATTCGACACATTTTTAGTTCTATTTGCGATATATATATGTATGATGATTAATTTCACAACAATATTTACGATGGAATACAATATTTGTGATGGAATAATTTGTTTGTGAAAGATCAAAGTATTGTGTTGGGTTGTTTTTATCTATAACTGGAGATGCAGATGCAACGCATTAGTACTTGGTTGGTAGTAGCACATGAGTTGACCATCCAAATCTGCCAGAATTCGCTTCCCTAAGAAAAAACGTACAATAAAATGAAGATCATACAACAAAAAAGGACCTGAGCATGGGTTAGTTCGTGGCTTATTCTACGGCTCGAATTTGGATGCATATTCTTAATTTGGGTCTCTCCTAGGTATTCTCGTTTTAAGATGAGACATCAAAGATAGCTAGGAATACACTTCATGAGCAACTAGAAACAATTGTTGGAAATTGCTAATGAGTACTCATGTGTTTTCTCATTTTGGGAGTACTTGAATTTTTCAACCCTTTGATTGGCCTCAAGATTTGTGCCTTCAGCGAGTTAGTTTAGAGTTGGGTTTACTGGAGCCCCCAGTATGGAGGGGGCAAGACAGACCGATGGTGGGTGGAAGGGCGGAGGAGGGCAGTGGGTGGTGGAGGAAGGAGGAGGTGGCGCAGAAGGGTGCTTAGGGCGGAGGGATGGAGGCGAGAGCTGGAGGAGTGGCAGCGACGGGTAGTGGTGCGCTGGTAGTGGTAGGGTGTGGAGGTAGCTAGAGTTTGCAGAGGGGAAGGACAGAGAACGGCGGGGGGGGGGGGCGATGATATCCTTTGGATCCAAATCAAATGGCTCAAAATTTGAGTACCCATTAAAAAAATACTCGTATGACACCTAGACAGCACCATTGTTTAAGTTTTAGATGAATGAAATGACACTCGCTGATAAATGACTACTTTATTTTTGGGTAATATGAGATCTCTCAACCTTTTTTTTATCAGGTTACACATATTTTCTGGAAGGAATTGTTCAATTGCTCTTACTTGTGGTGTTGTCATCTTGGTAATCTTGGCCTAGGCAATGTTTGTGTAAACTTTTACCAAATGACATATAACACCCTAAAAATTCTTAATTTTATATATTTAATAAATTTGCTATTTTTGGGATTTTATTTAGATTTTATATTTAAAAAAACATTTTCAAAAAACTAAAAGTAATTTTAAAATAAAAATAAAACTCAAAATTTAAGTGAAAACAATTTTATTAAGTTTAAAATGCCTTCAAGAATTTATTTGAATTTTTCCAAATTTTGTAACTTTATTTTCTATTTTCTAAAAGTTGGGTTGTATCACTAAATTTATTTTAATTCAGAAATAAAAATTTAATCCATAATTTTATCTGGTACCAAATGGCCCATCTTTTCTTCGACCTTGATGCGCCCGACCTCCCTTCCTTCTCATGGGCAGTGAGAAGGACCATTTCCTCTCGGCTTCGGACCACCCGTCATCACCCTCCTTTAGCCTTGCCAAGTGGGCCCGCCGACCCCACCCGATTAGCCATGACCACCCCACCTTCTTCCTCCTCGGCGGCGCCATGGCTACTGCTATTATTCGCATGACCAAGCTTTGAACCGGCACCATTATTTCCAATTTTCATGTGCAGACAAAAGGGGATTAAGCCCCACTAAACCGCATTAGAATCTAACCGTTTCCCCCCTTGTTACCATCGTTTCGATGCCGGAAGGGCTACAAATTGGTGAGCACTAGTACCGCGACGTGTCCCTGAACCCATTCCACCAGTTCTCGAGTTCCATTTTGCGCTCAAACTCCGGGAGCATCGCTGTCTTCCTTGGAGCTAACCGGTGGTCTTGCGCCACTGCCACTACCTCAAACCTCCTTGGTCATCGATCCTCTCTTTTTCCCCATGCTAATTTTGCTTTTCATTTCACGTTCACGACTAATTTTTTTGCCTCTTTTCCTTTCGGCTGCTGCAGCGTTCTTCGGCTTTCACGCTGCTATAGGGGTCCGATCACCACCGCCGATTGCAGCGATGGGATCATCGTGCCACCGCGTAGCCCGCGCGTGATCCAGCACTGGCTGGCCACCACCATCGCTTACTACACCTTGAGCCATGGCCGTCAACCACACACGCATGCGTGCTGCGCTCTGCAAGCCTGACTAGCCCAACGTGTGCACCGGGTGCATCGTGGTCTGGCTTCAAGCCATGGAACGAGTCCACGGGCCTAGTCCCACATATCATTGAAACAGGATTTTCCTTTACAAAATAATTCCATCCCAAAACTATAATGGCGTCGACCCTCGTCATAATAGGGATAACGGATATCCCAATTTCGAACAAATTCGACATTTTAAATAGATATATAACGATTTTGGTTTTCATTTTTAACACTTTAGCAAGCTCATTATAAAAAATAAGATTATAAAATTAGATAAAAAAATTACGCATTATTTGCTTCCCATAAATAAAAAGGTGAAAAAATATCCGAATCCGTATCCGATTGATATCCTAATTTTGTTTCTATCATTTAAATAAATATATAATGAATTTGAGGTTCATTTTTATGAATTTGAATAAGCTCAACACCACAAACAAGAATATGAATTAGGATAGAAAATTCTATATCCTATTTGTTTCCCATTGAAGAACAAAGACAAAAAATTGATATCCGAATTACTATCCGTTTTCATCCCTACGTCATAAATATCTTTTTCAGTGGAAAAATAAATCCAGAAATCCAATTTTAGCTGCTGATGTCACGCTTGCACAATAAACTAAGATTTTCTATAGAAAAATTATTCCAAAAACCCAAAAACAGTGCCCCTTTTCTTTTTATTTTCTTCCTAAAATTTATAAAAATCTAAATTTCCTATTTTTACTATTTTTATACTTATTTGAATTTATTTGTTCTTTTGTGCTTTTTACATCGTATAGATTATGGGGATCCGGACGAGTTTATGGTCACTGACTCAAAGCACCTTCCCTACAAATCAGCAAGTTGCACGTCTTGACCATATTTGATCCTAGCTTTTAAATTATAATTTGTTTAAAATGTAATTGCATGCATAAATTGCAGAAAAATTAATTTATACCCATTTTAAAAATGAATAGTTATACCCTGTTTAATTATGATGCGCATTTGAAATTCAATTCCATTATGCCATTATAACCCTAAGAGTATAATCTGAATATACAATGATTAATATTTAGGGATGCTTAGGACAAAAACTAGAATTTTGAGAATTTATGCCAAATAAAAATATGTTGAAATAAAATTTTTTTGTGGTGATCTAAGAAGTTGTATGAAAATAAAAATGAGGGTTTAGACTAGGCGAGAATGGTTGACTGGTGGTCTTTGGGTTTGCTAAAAAGTTCGCCTAGCCAATTAATAACCGGTCTGTGAGTTACTGAATGTAAGCGCAACCATGCTTACACAAGTTTGGTATGTGACAGACTTGGTTGTCCATTTTGCGATATTCCATGTTTAGTTGTGCCATTCAGTTGAATGTGGGGATGGTTAGTCTACCACACGGTGCAAAAGGTGGTTTTTGACTAGAGTAGTTAGCCCTTTTAGTGGAGAAATCTTAGCGGGTACAACTATATGGAATGAAACTTAATAGGGGCCTTGTCGTGATTTTCTTTGCCAACACACCAAAGAAAGTGTGTAATTGGGCAAAGGGAGATAATGATGTATTGCGGATAAAATTATACAACCTCTATAGAGTTAAAACTAATCAATTAGCTACACCCACGGTCATGGACATGCCAAGCAAGTATTTCACAGATTAAATTTTGATGTTTTCAAAAAAAACAAGTTAAAAAAAGTGAATTTTAGGTGAACTGATATCATCATGGGAAAATTGGTTTAGCTCTAGGATTGATTCCTGTAAGATCCTAGAAATTTTGGAACAATAAAGTGAAAACTTTAAATTTGAATATGAATATTTTTACGAAGTTTTCTTGATGTCACATGTGAAGGATCAAGTTGGCCTAGGGGGGGGGGTGAATAGGCAACTTTTCTAATTTTCAGACTTAATTACAGAATAATTATCTTGCTTAAGTAAGATCTAACGAGTATAAGATGATGAAATATAAAGCACAAAACAATTGAGAACAGTGGAAATTAACTCAAAAGCAAGAATAAGCACAAGAGACACAAATATTTATCCCGTGGTTTGGAGCCACTCTCCTACTCCACGTTAGAGCACTTCTCTCGAAGTATAGCTCCTCCAAAGTTAGTCGCGGTAGCTTTGGTCTCCACTCGGGTAACTCTTTCACCACTCTGATGAGGTGAGTTCCAAACCTCTCACAATCAAGGTGGCCTTCCACAAGCACCTTTGGACAGGTCACACCTACATAGTCTCCAAGTCGTCTAGGATCACTAAGATCTAAGAGTAATAGACTATGCACTAGCCTTGTCTCTTGGTTCACTCAGCACGACACAACTAAACTTAGCTTAGAGATAAACACTCAGAAAGTGTTACGATTTTGAGTTCAAAGGTGAAGCATAGTCTCCTTGGTGGAATGAAAACTCTAAGGATGCTAAAATATCAAGGACATCATAAAGTTCTGTGGTAGATGGTTCAGGAAATGCTTATATAGTCATTTGGACTGAAAATAGCCGTTACACCTACCATAGTGACCATTAAAATGTGTCAGACTGTCAAAAATTAGCTTAACACATTTGCTACACACTAATCTTTGATATTGATCCTAATACTCTGGACTAATTAAGATATTTGTCCTGGACTGAAAAACTTGGTCTGTCGTACATGGGATGTTTGAATGATTTGGTCTGGCGAAGAGATGTGAATTTAATGTGTGCGCCGGACCAAAAAATTTGGTCCGCCGTAGAAGGGTTTTACTGGAATTAGTAGCAACAGACTTTTTGAAATGATATATGAGTTTAACCAAGAGGATTGCTTTTGCGTTGGACTAAATTTTGTGTTAGCAGAATTTGGTCCGGCGTGAATGGTGTGCGCTCGGTTTGCTTTTAAACAAAGAATTCTTTCACCACGGACTTAAGGAATAAAGGAGGTCCAGTACTCTTCTAAATGAACAACTTGTTGGCTCGGGTTCCTTCTCTCCTTTAAAGGTCCGGCGTAAATGGCTTGCACTGGACTAGAATTTCTGATAGGAACTTTTTGGTCTGCTGTGAATGGAATGCGCTCGGTTAGGATTCTGTCTGAGTATGTTTTGGCATCGGACTAAAAATGGAATGGTCCGACAAAAATGCATTTTGGCTAAGGTTGCGCCGGACTTAAGAAATGAGTAATGAAGTTTAGTTCGGGGAGATACTTAGACTTTGTATATGGAGAAGGATTGATTCAAGGAACAGAATGACTAAAGAATTTTAACTCCAAGCATTCTATTCTAGTCTTAGCCTTATTAACCAAAATTTCTAACTTGTGCATAATCCCCCTTTATAGTACGAACAAACAAAAAATAAGTCCTAGCTACTTAGCTTGAATCATCTCCCAAGCTAAAATTATCAATAAAGATCCTTAATCTTGACCGTTTAGGAGACTTCTTTGATGCTTCATCTAATATTCTTCATAGTTTAGAGATTATTGACTCAGTCATCAACACCAAAACCATATAAATAAATATGAGAAAAGAATTAGGGGGCCTAGATGCTATCAATCTCTCTCTTTTTGGTCATTGATGACAACATACCTTTACTAAGTCAATAATATCTCAAACATTCTACAAAACAAAGTTAGCTTGGCAGAGTATAAGCAGTTTTATGCAGAGATTATAACATTTGTGCTCCCCCTAAATATGTGCAAGCTTGTTAATGATCAAAGCTTTTAGAAGGTATTAGAGTATTCAAATATCAGAGCTTGGACTATATTAGAGCCTAAAACTGATCATTAAAGCCAGAGCAAAGTGTTAATATCAGAGCAACTACACAACCACAGATCAGCATATCAAATCATTTAGGGCATAGACGACTATGTCAGAGCATTATTATTAGATCAGAATGTTAATATCAGAGCATTAAAATGTATCAAATATATCA
The DNA here is from genome assembly GCA_036346375.1 of Guadua angustifolia. Lineage (NCBI taxonomy): Eukaryota > Viridiplantae > Streptophyta > Magnoliopsida > Poales > Poaceae > Guadua > Guadua angustifolia. The sequence continues at coordinate 40,298,371 of CM070500.1, forward strand.
GGGCATCAAAGAACCAACAGAGAATTCAAATACAGTTAGGGCGTTTAAAGTTCAAAACCAGAAATACAAAGAGACAAATATGTTAATAAGACATAAATACATTTAAAGTTAAACTTAAGGTCCCCCAATGCTCCCTTTTACATATAGTAGTCCTGAGAGAACTATTCTACTAAGATTCTCCCCCTTTGGCATCAATTGCCAAAAAGGGTGCTATTTGTGCTTGGAGAAGGTCCTCTTGAGCTGACTGAATACTGAGTTTTTCCGAGGAGGGGAGACAATCTTCACATCATAATCATTTGATTGATCCTGAGTCTTAGGAGTAGGCACTGAGGCCATTGCTTGTGTAGGATCGAAATATACTAATGTGGCAATCAGAGGGGGTGAATGATTGCGTGGAAGCTAAAATCAAAATTTTGAACTTTGTTTTTCTAACACACCCCAATTTAAACTCAAATTGCTTGGAGACTAGTTCACGCAGCCGGGAGACCAGTTCTGTGATCAAGAGACCAGTCGGAGACCGATCTGTGATGCAGGCGACGATGAATAATCTGGACGACTAGTAGAGCAATCAGGCGACGAGAAAGCGATCGGGTGACCAAGAGAGCGCTTTGGGTGACTAAAGCGAGTAGTCGAGCGACTAGTAGAGCAATCTGGGCGACCAGGCGACCAGTCGGGTGACCAGGTGAGCAGTCGGGGGACCAGGCGACCAGTCTGATACACATTCACTAAAACAGTAATTACCAAAGATCCAACCATTGGATTGATGTGAAATTTTAACTATAGAAGCTAGAATCAATTATGAAGCTAATGGAATAAGAATCAGGTCAATTAGATCTACGGATCTAAAGTTATGTGCTTTGCAAGATGATTGAAACAATTAGCAATCTAACAGCGACAGACCAAACTCAATCGAGACTAACCGAAGATCCCATCGTTAGATTGATGTGAAATTTTAACTGTAGAAACTACATTCAATTTTGAATCTAACCTAATAAGAATTAAATGATCGGATCTATAGATCTTGAGATATTACCTTCACAAGATGATACCTTTGCAAGAAACCGAACTCCGTGATGAACTTCGTGACTACTGCGATGGACAAAACTTCAAGCGATCGATCAACTATGCCAGAGCCAAGAGCAAAATGAAAAATCGCCAACTACTGAAGACGCAAGAAAGATCTTTATTTTTGATCTGGTTACAGTACTCAAACAAAAGAGTACAAACCCTAAAACCTGGCTCTCTGAATAAACAGGAGACACCTCCCCCTATTTATACAGAGCAAACATAACGAGATTGAATATAACTCCACTTCCAACATGGAAAGAGTTCGTATACATCTCAACCTGGCCTAATATGGCCAAAAAACAACTCTTGCATGCATGTACAGCCCACATGCTGTAAATACGTGACTAACCAGCCTCCATGTGCATGTTCTCTAGCCCGAACGTCCCGTATGACATCCTTGACCACCAAGACCTCGATTCCTCCCTGAACCTAGTCCCGAACCTCAACTCCTCTATGAACCTAGTTCCGGTCCCGTCATCGACCACGTTCGCCCTCGAGCAACACCTGCACATGAATAAACAAACAAACAAATCCGAGCACAAGTCCACGACTTGACTCAAAGTCAATCCATGCAACCACTCACACGAGTGTGTTGCATCAAGCAAAACCATCATCATGCTATCACCAGCATATCAAACAAATCCAAGCACAAGTCCATGACTTGACTCAAAGTCAATCCATGCAACCACTCACACGAGCGCGTTGCATCAAGCAAAACCACCATCATGCTATCACCAGCATATCAAACAATCATCTCAAACAGCATATGCACAAGCACCACACATGCCATAATCACAACCACTTTGCAATGCCAATTTCATTACTCAGCCAATTTTTCAGCATATGGTTTCATAGCTTGATCATGCCAGCTTGGATAATCAGGGTCACCGGGTTGGAGAGACAGATTATGAAGATCTTGTTGCATCTTGTTCATATTCTCATTCATGGCCATATAGGAATCATGGAGCCCACAAAGTTCATTATGATTGTCCTTGTAAGTATCTTTTTGATATTAAGTGAGTGTCTTGTAGGCATTTTCAGAGAAGTTGAAGTAATCTTCCAGACTTTTACCAATCCAGTCAAGAGACCTTTGGTTGATTTTGAAGACATCATTTACTTGACTAGAGATATTCTTTTGATACTCATCAATCTTCAGATTCATGTCATATAGTCTATCCTTTAAAAGATTTTGATTTGTACCAATTTTCTCCATCCAATTTCTCAAGTCCCATTGATTGCTTCTAATATGATCAAATCTTGTATAAGTCTCATTTCTAAATCTGATTTGCTCTTCATACTGTTTTCTCAATTGTTCTTGAACTTGATCATTATATTGTTGTATTGCTCTCTTCTGTTCTTCATGCCTTTGAGCTGCCAATCTCTGATCATCCTCATATCTGGCCTGAAATCCTCTTTGATCAGCATAATACTACTGCTCATAAGATGAGAACCACGCAGGCTGAGTATCAAATAAATTTTCCCATCCTGGGAAAGTGACTTGTTGTGCATGTTGAGGATGTGCTTCAGGAGGTGGTGGAGGAGGATAAACAGTTTGCTTAGGTCCTTAAGGCACTCCTGACCCTCCTGCTTTATAATCATTGGCTCCTAGCCTTATTCCTTGGTCTTTCATAAATCTGGTAGCGGCAGCCATTTCTTGAAGATGTCTAATTTGTTGTTCCTCAGTTTGAGATTGAGCACCTGAGCTGAACACTACCTGAGTAGTAGCATCTTCTTCAAAAGAAAGCTCCCTAGGATTCCAAGAGCTGCCTCCATAAACTTCAGTAGGTATACTATCCTCTTGATGAGGTTTCTGGTGAATGTTCGGAATTGGAGCATCCGCCTTTGGATAGTGAGCGGTGCATGACTTGAAGGTTTACTCTTACTGCCACTGTGAGTACTTGCCTTTTTACTCTTCTCAGATTGGCTTGCACTGTGGTAGCTATCTTGGTTTTGTGAATGATAAGAGTGATGAGAATAGTGACTGTAGCTGCCACTTATTGGAGCTATAGAGCTTCCACCAAAACTGCTTCTCTCATCATCAAGTTCATTATGGGCACTAGGCTCATTTTCTTCTTCAGTTCCATACTCTAGGATAATCTCCACACTTGGCTGTTTTTGTACCTCTTTAGGATCAGGTTGTTCTTGCACTTCATCTTCTTCATGTGGCTCATTTTGTTGCAGAGAGTGAAGAAATCCAGACACTCTAAGTGCTTGCCCAGTAGATTGATGCATTATATATTTCTTGGGAAAACACTTGAAGTCCCTATTCAGTTCTTCTTGTGAAATTATACCTTGTGCCAGCAACATCTGAGTAATTTGCTAAGCAAAAGGTAGGGGACTTCCCATTTTCCTATATATGGCCTCTTCCATTTCACCAAAAATGTAATCCACTAGGTCAATAGGTTGTCTTGATAGGATTAAATGGAGCAGCCAAGCCAAGTTGGGGGTCACACCTTCTTTATAACCAGACTTAGCGAAGATGGTGTTTCATTTGGACACTTAAATAAATTAAAAACTGAATTGAGAATTCTGAGTAGTGCACAATGTCAGAATTTTCATTATTTATCCATAGGGTCTTTTTGGTCCCAAATTTCTATTGAAGGTTGACTACTACCAGAAGACTCTAGTCAAAAATGTTCACAAAAAATTGGTAGTGAATGACAGCTAAATTATTGCTCGAATAGATCAACAACAGGCTCATTGGCGTGCAATGACTCCGTTCATTGGCGTGTAATAGAGACGCGCTCGCTCTCACTGCCGGTTGACCCTGGTCCCACGAGTCAGCCACAGGCTCCATTCTCTTCTTCTTTTTCCCCGAGCCGAGTTCATCCCCTCCGTTCGATTTGCCTCTCTCGCGCCTTCCTCACCCACTCCGTGTACCAGCTGCGCCGTCCGTTCAATCGATCACTGCCACGGCTGACTCTAGCTCCACCACGCCATACCCTCACCACACCACCGCAATTAAGCACCGCTCCACCTCACCGTGCTGCACAAAGCCAAGCCGCGCATGCGTTCAAACTTTGTGAAATGCGATGGCCTGGCTATAAGTATCGTCTCTGCGTCGCAATTGAGCCCTCCTTCTTTCCTTACTCATTCACTAAGCCAATCCCTTAGCCATCCCTCAGTTCATTTTGCTGTTCTTTGTCATTGTCGCAAGAAGCTAGAGAAGGGGAAAAACTTGGGAAAAGCCAAATCGATAAGGAATCTTTAAGGGGAGTTCATCCAGAAGTTTCGCAATGCAGTCCAGTGTGCTAACCGAGCTCTAATTCCACCTTTTATCGCTTGCAGCTCGTCCATTCTGCCGCTTTTTTTCTTCATGGCCGGCGACAGTGGATAGCCTTCTCCAGTTCACCTCCGACCCTGAACCCAGGTAAAATGAAGTCCCCTAGACTCATTAGTGCCTACCCCGTGCACGCCCATGGAGAAGATGGTCGCCGGTGTGCTTTTGCTTGATTGGCAATGGCGCCGCCGCATCCCTTCGGTGGCGACTACCTTTCCTACCATCTTCGACCGAATGGAAACCGTCCCTAGATGCGCCTTGACATGCTGATGGCTATGGTGCTTCCCATTCCGCCACGGCAGAGTTAGTTCGCTGGCAGTGAGCCATTTTAACCAATGCTCTATTTGCAATCACTAAGTAGCGGGCCCCAGCCGTCAGTGTCTGTAGCTGGTCAAATGCGCGCTCTTGAGTCGCTGACCAGTGGCCTCAGATTATCGATCGCGATGGGCGGTCAGTCTTTGTCGCACGTGCCGCTAACTTTGTGGGGCCGGTGTTAGTCGCCCTGGCTGAGTTCAAAGTGCCACGCTCCAGAAAGCAAAAGACGCTTTCCAAAATGGAAAGCGTATTTTGCCATTTTTGGTTATTTTCAAAAACTCATTAAATACAAATAGGAATAACTTTTGATGTATAGCTCCAAATCAAACTAAATAAATTTCTAAAATCATCTAAAATCTAATAGTTTCATAGTATGCAAAAAATATTTTCAAAAGATTTATTTTGTGAATTTTAATGATAAAAGTACATAGGTGGGATTTTAATACGCTAAGAAAATGATCATTTCAACTTTAGCCAAAATAAGGAAAGGCAAATTTTATTGAAATCCTCATACTGAGAGGTGTTCAAATATATAAAAATAATTGTGTTTCAAGTTAGTTTACTTCATTTACTAAATGAGTGTTTATTCAAGGTAGAATAAATACAGCTTTAATTAAATACTTTAGAAATGAGTAAACCCCATGATTTATGAACAGTATAAAATATTGAGACTGACACGTTCAAAAAGAACATCAAAATTTTATTTTAAAAGTTGTAGTCAAATAAGTGTAATAAGGAATAGAAGCAGTATAAATTTTATTCAGGCATGAATGTTTGTACTACCTTGAAAAAGGTAATCAGTGGCGGTTCAAAACTGCCATCAGTGACGGTTTTCGAACCGCCACAGATTTAGTGCCATTGATAATCGAGGATTATCAGTGACGGTTCTAGAACCACCACAGATAACATTATTAGTGACGGTTTTTGGCTAGAACCATCACTTATATCAGGTATATCAGTTGCGGTTCTAGCCAAAAACCGTCACTGATACTAGTACTATCAGTGACGGTTTTTTGCTAGAACTGTCACTGATAGTCCGACACAAGAAAATAAAAAATTGGCATTTGTGGCTAGCCTCAGGCAGTGCTAGCCATGCCCTCTGTTATTGGAAAATGCCAAAAGATGAATTACCAAATATATATGCTGACCACAACACCACTTGGCATAAATACCAACTAAACCAAACAGGATGAGTGACATGTGAATTGAGTTTTATGAATTGTCAGGCACAACTGATACAAATTGTGTTAAATTAATCGTTGCAGAAAAAAGACTACCTGAGATCCTTAGAGTCTGTATAGTCAAATGCTATGGACCAAAAACTATTGACAAGTATATCTTCAAATAAGTGAATGTAAAAGAAAGTTGTTATTGACAAGTATATCTTCAAATAAGTAAATGTAAAAGAAAGTTGCCAATGAAAGAGTTAAAGCGGCCAAGAAGTTACATTCGCAGGGAAAATGACTAACTTTGAGAAATATAGGATCAGACGAAGTTAGATGAACTTACCGCAATGGTGATAACACCCTCTTTGCCAACCTTTTCCATAGCCTTAGAAATGAGCTCACCAATTTTCCTTTCCCCATTTGCTGATATTGTACCCACCTTTATAAATAATGAAACATAGAAATCAGTAAAAATAGATAGGGCAGGACAAACAAAGGGAACAATAAATAGATCTTTGCAATTAATTATTTCAAGTATCACTGAGCTATTTTCTCCGATGTCTTTGATCATTCTAGCCATGCTCTTTAGGTTAGTCACAACACCATGATCAACAACCATTGAGATTCCACGCCTTAGATCCATTGCATTCATTCCCGGTGCTCTGACTTGCACCCTCATAAATATTGCTTTTGTCAAAACAGTAGCACATGTGGTACATGGAATATTGGATCATCGAAGTGACGCAATTAGATTAAAGCAATTATGTAAAATTTCAACCAGAAATTAGGCAAATCTCCTAGAGCGTAGCAAAAGTATATAGCATCGTAAGTCAAGACAATGATCACAAATCTTGAAAATGCAATGAGCCTTGAATGGGTAGCGATTAACTATGCTCTTCCCTTAAAATGAAAGGAAAAGTCAAACTCAGAAAACATATTCTAGGGCAACTTCACCAATTTTTATACCTCTACATATCATATGTTCCGTGAATGCAATTTGTTTGACAAAGCATGAGGTCACTAAGAAGAAATGATGAAATGACAATTCGACTATTTTCTAATCCACTGCTCCAATAGTAAAGTAAGATAGGATGGTAAAGAAAAACAAGGTAGCTATAATATACATACCCAAAGGAAGACCATCCTACTTGCACCTCTGAATCATAACCACTCTCATTTTAAAATTTTTACCAACCAGTATGCTTATAAACAGATTCCAAGTATCCTTTGTCGAAGTTATAATGATAGTGAAACACAGGAAAATCAACATTACAAAGATCCACCGAAATAAGCTAATTGTGAGAAGACATGAGATAATGCATGCACCATGCAGTAATTCTTGCCTCCTTGGGCATAACTGCAGATAGCTTGGTTCACTAATGAGCATAAGCATCATGAAAGGTTTGCTAAATTTGCAGACAAAAAAGTATGAATTCAATTTGCATGCCGTATAGTAGAAACTTGGAGAATTCGGGACCGTATAAAGAAAACAGTAGGTATTTCAAGATAAAAATGACTAGTGGATATATTTCTTAGTAGGTGCGACAACAATCACAATAAGTGACCTCAACTTATCACAAGGACCAAAACGCCTTTTGAAATCCAGGATCTTGCATTGGAAGACAATGAGGCCGCTGGGAATTAATGTTAATTCATTGTCCTGCCATAGAGAACATATGAATATATCATATTAAACAAAAAGCCTGAAAAAGCGAACTAAAACAAAATATTAGATTAGATAAATAACCTTATAACAATATCTTAGATTCAGATCATTTTCATTGTATTGGGTAGTAAGAATGCCATCCAAAAAATCAGATTTTGCGATCCCATATACGGACAACATTTTCTCGTCCTCACTACCTTGAAAAAGATTAAAATGTTCAAAACATGCATCGACAACTTAAACTATGTAGAAGACAGTAGATATATACCTTCTCCCCAACCCTTATAAAATACAAGGATTTGGCTAGATGGGCTTCACGCACTTCACTCTCACCCAAATTCTCTTCTGCATCGGCAATCCTTCATGCATAAATAAGTGATATTAACCAAGAGAAGCTAATAACTGAACACAACATAATGGCAAAATGTTAGGAACACTCTTTGCAGAATAAATTGTGACTGCTTAAACTCAAGCCCATCCTCTAGATCATTGATTTGTTTCTGCACACATGAGCTCTTTATTTACCATCAGTCATTATGATATAAGGTCCAGGAAATATGAGAAGAATCATCATACCACGCCATCGACGTCTAGTATAGTGGTTGTAGAAACAATATGCCTTTTTTCACTTGGTTAGTTTATCAAACTATTACATACACATGAAATAACTTCATATGAAAAAATAACCTTGTAAGGCAAACACATGAAATATTTAGAAGTGCCACTCGCATGTGTGTACATGTGTTCCTCAAGAAGACAAACGTACATGCTACAGTAGCAGAACCACTGACAAGAGAAGTGGCATTGACGAAAGAAGGGGCTCCCATTTCAAAGGTACAAAGAGTTATTTACACTTTGTAATGAAATAAAATTGAAGTAACAAAAGCCTAAACTAGTTTTCTAAACTAGAAGCCTATGGGTCTTCGGAGCTTGGAGACACGCGATGTGAGACATGAGTATGGAGGAGTGGATCGTTGTTGTCTTCGTCATAAAACTCGCCTTTTTTGTTGATCACTTCCTTCATGATGAAGTAAGCGAGCTGGGCCTGAACGGCTTCGATTTTAGAAGGAAGCAGTCCTACCGTAGACAGCTTGAGGCGCTGTAAGTATGAAAAACAAAATTAAGAGAGTATATAGAAATTGAGTGGTGCGAATCAATGTGTCATGTCAGCATGACTGACCTCTACGTCATTGTCTTTTATTGTGCAACCTAAGATTTCGCGCATGTACTGGCACACGAAGTACCCACATAAATTTGTTCCTTGCGGCTGCTTGTGACACTGCAAAAATCGAATGAACTAAGATGTCGTCGAAGGAGCTATTTACTATGAAATACGATATAAGAATATTCCTTGCATGCGTACCGGAAATTTAGTACGGATTGTAAGGGTTTTCTGGTATGGGCGGTATCTCGTGCTCTTCTCACAATATCTTTTGAACGCCTCATTCATTAAACGTGTCATCGGTTCAAAGTCTTTTTTAGGTTTATCCAGTGGATCCATGATCAGCATCTTACTCTTTTCTGGATGAATTACTACGAGAATCCAGTGGAACCTGGATGCCATAGCCATTAGTCCTTACATTAGAGTAAATAACGAAATCAACGAGTAATTTAACTAGCTAGTGAGGAACTTACTTAAAATTGTATGGTACAAGTATAAACTCCTTGTCTTGTAGTTTAAGCAAAGCTTTATATACGTACTCCTCGACCTTCTTTGGTACTCTCTTGATTTCGGTTTGGCAAACCGTTCCCGGGTCGAGGAATCCCACTGGCCCCTTGGTTCTTCGTAGTTTAATCATCTCGTATCTATATAACGAAATAGTTAGACATGACATTTATTGGTATTACGTGAATGTAGACCAAGATTGATATATTAGACACTTACAGTGTCCAGCATCTCAAAAAACATATGTCGAGGGAGTCGTGATAGAACAAGTTGAGCAAGTTATCGAATTCTATTAAGAAGTAGCCATCGCCCTCATGGTGAAAATGTTTCTCACGGAAAATTACAGTGATCACCTTCGGGAGTACGTCTTGGTTGGATTGATCCATGTACCATGCATGTAATCACTGCATCATGGGTGTTAGACTATTTAACTTCGAATCGGTGACTAAGGGCTTCCCTACCTCGAATTGCAATCTTGGTTGATTATGTTGGTCATCGACTTCGCCTTGCCCTTACTTTTTTCTCGCACGACATCATACTCGGTCCTGGCTTCGCCTGATCTGGCTGATACGGCTTGTCTAATGTGCCATTTTTTGGGATCAGGGGTTGTAGGTTTGTCCTTTGAAGTACCAAGTGTTATAGGGTTGGGATCAGGGGTTGTAGGTTTCTGCTTTCGAGTACTAACAGTGGCCATCTTTATGGGGTCCTCAATGGATTTCTTTTCTACCTCATCTTGCTTCTTCACCGCTTCACTCTCACGTGCTGGTGACGGATGCGCAAATTGTACTGCAGGAGAGGCTGGCACTGGATGGTCCAAGACGATGTCACGCTTGCGCCACTGGATGAATAAGTGGATGGCACTTCCTAGAGTTGTTATCTCGTTAGTGGCGGGTTTTTCTAGCCTGATATCAGCAAACTGTGCAAGTACCGTGTCCACCTGGACCTTTGCATAACCTGGCGCTATCGGGGCATTGTGCAGGACACCCCCTTCTTGGCACGGATAAGCTACCCCTATAGCAGCCTGTAGAAATATGTTCATCACGGGCACATTGAGCTGACAGGGTGTGGGGTCCTGTATGTCGTCCACGGGATAATGGTTGTTGTCCGCTTCTACTAATGGCGTGGGACGCCAAGCTCGCCGCGATGACAGAGGAAATTTGGAGAGAACGTTTTGACACGTGTATCGGCTCAAGGCTTCTTGTACTTGTCGTTGAACTCGTTCTTGAATGGTGCCTTGTAATTCTCGCAGAACCCTTTCCTTCATACTTTCCATTTCCTGCTTTCGGCCGCTCTTCTTTAGCTCTCTTCCGAATCCTATAAGAGTCTTCGTGCTCAGGGAATCCCATCTTCCATGGAACCTTGACCCCGACGCCTCGTGTTCGACCGGGGTGCTCTTTGTTGCCTAGGGCCGCTGTTAGCTCGTCTTTCTCCCTGTTTGGGTGGAAGGTTCCTTGGGTGGACTGGGCATAAAACTGATGAACTCTTTGCGTCATTGCTTCGTCTTCGCTGCTCTTGAATGATAAAGACCCAGTAGACAAGATATCTGCCCTCGCTAGCACGTAGTGCTTCACTCGGTCTGGTAGTCCGACCAAGGGACTTGTGCCAGTCAATTGGAGCGCTTCTAATTCCTGCCTCTCCCATTGAGCAATTTTACCCGCGTACCCACTCGTGCCAAGTCTGTGGGGGTGAGTATTCCTTCTTGCGATGCTAATGTGGTCCTCACTGGACTTCCTTGCTGCTTCAGATTGCTTCATCGCCACAAACTCATCCTAGTATGGCTGTAATCTTGGGTAGTCTCCGACGGCTGACCGGTTTTGCTTCACATAATTTACGTTCAGCCTCGCCTTGAAGTTTCTCCACGCCGCATCCATGGTCATCAATGCATCGTGACGCACGAGTTCTTCAACTCCTTCGGGGAATTTGAAGGTTCCTTTGAGCTCTGTCTACAGATCCTCTTTGGTGGCTCGGGGCACTTTATGCCAATCCGAATAGATGATTGGCACTTTCTCCCTTACGATGTACCCGCATGTTGACTTGTATTTTGCTGCTGCTTTTTTCGGTGCAACAGGGGCCCCAGTATCTGAGACCTCCGAGATGGTGTACCGGCCTTCAGGCTTCTTAGTTTTCCCTTGTCCTCGGTGTCTTGCAACAGGAGCATCATCTACAACAACGGTGGAGGCCTCGGCAACTTCGGTGGTTGGCTGGAGGGTAAGGTACCTGCTCGGGCTCTCCTCCATTATAGGCTTAGTATCGGGCTCCATTAGAACTACTCAATAGAAAGGGAGATATTTCAGAGAGGGAAAGAAAATATGTACTAACTGAACAGGATAGACTAACAATTGCTTACTGGAATAAGATAGAAGATGTACTAACTGAGGACTATATTAGATCCTTAAAGTGCTTAGAGTTATTTGTTAAATTGTTCTTGCATGCTTGCTTTATGAGTTTGTCATACTTGGTTTTACCATTTCACTAACGAAGAGTGCGTTGAACTCGCTGGCAAGAGCTTTCCTGAAGTGAATTGTTCTGGTCTAGAAGGTGTGGCTGGTCTAAGGCTTGGGCACAGGCCCTTTCTTGGTGAGTTTCTCTTTGCTAATATCTCTTCTCTTTATTTTAAAGGAATAAGATAGAAGATGTACTAACTGAGGACTATATTAGATCCTGGTCAAAGAGAGGAGATATGAATGATTTGCTCTCAGATTTAGGGTTTAGATGAAAATAAGAATTTTCACCACAATCACAAATGGGCTAACAAATTATTTAGTGAATAGGGCCTTGAACCCTTACCACCTTAGCATGCACAATTCAAGAGTTGTTCAGAATTTCACTGTTAAATATCTATGATCACATTGATAACAGGATAGTCTAAAGCATACTCTTCTACCGAATTATTGCACTTCAGGCTAGCGACCAACTAGTGCCTATTCAGAAATATTGTGCACACATATGAGCAAGAGATAAATGTCTACTAATCCACTGAATGTGCCCAGACTAGCAATATCTACTGAATGAGTAAGTAGTCTCCGAACCACAAGACAGTATACTTATCAGAATATCAAGCAGTGATGTAAACAACACTCTCAAGCATGTTATTCTACCAGTTCAAGGCCCGAGTACAACCTGATCCTAGTGTCCATTTTAAATTGGAATTCAGCAGTATAGTATTGAGAGGCTGCATCAGAATTTGCCAAGAAGTTTGCGCATACAGAAAAAAGATTGCTCTATATTTTTTATGCCAAGACTAAAGAGAGGGAATATAGCCACATCATCAAGCACCAATGTAAAAGTTATTTCCTTTAATGCAAAGATCTCTTTTATGGATAGTATTGAATTGCCATTTACTACCATAATTGCACTGTTAGGGGCTTAGGGCTTGTGCATGTACAGTAGCCTCTTTGATAGATTATCAACTGGGAGTTATTTTCTAGACTGAAACAATTGGTCTATTGTTTAAAGCAAGTTCGATGAAACAAGCATCACTACAAAAAAATTGTATGCATGCTTGGTATGGTGAATGGAGTTGTCATGAAGTCCTACTTTATATTTAAAATTTGATGAAATAACCTGCTGGCAGGAGCCTATATATTGCATTCTATTCTAGTATTGCATTGCACACTTGTCCCTCTGCTGATTTTTATAAGGCACACATACATACAATTAGTCCAACTTAGAGGTGACACTAAACGTCTAAACCAAGAATTCGGTGTGAACCAGTTCTATATGATTTAAACCAAGAATTCCGGTGCAGAACCAAGAATTACCGAGGTGGAGTGGCGGCGGCTTGGAGTGGCGGCGCGAGAGTCCTCCCCACTGGCTGGCCTGGGCAAGGGAGCTAGGTAGAAGGCGATGGGTGCAGAAACCACGGGGACGGCCGTCATGGAGGGGTAGCGCCGATGGGGCGGCGTCGGTGGGGGGCGTTGGAGGGGCGGTGGCGGTGGGAGGGCGTTAGGACACGAAAATGGCGGAGCGAGCGGGAATGCAGAAGATGATCGAAGAAGCGTGGGCTGTATGGGTTATATAGGGGGGTTATCAGTGAAGGATCGAGATGGCGAACAGAGGGGGGTGAATGGTCGCAAATAAATTTCCCCCAAAATACTCCAACTAAAACCTTGAAAAGATCGCGCAAAGGAAATCGTGAAAAACCCGAACAACTAGACAATTATGTGTACCCCTAGCATGCATGGATGAGTTCCATAGAATATGTGGGGATTTTTGAGTCACAATTCCAGTTGTCTAGTGTCTAAATCAAGAAGGAATCAAATCTACCCTTGCTTTTAGAAAAAGATCAATTCAAATCATAAAAGCCACTTTTAGAAAAGCAAAAGCAGAAATTCCAGAAACTATCTTTACTTTGAACAGGATTTTGGTGGGTCTCTTATACTCAAGAAATTATGGGAAATTTTCTTCCTATGAGAAGATGAGTCTTGAAGAACTCCACCAAATTTCACTTCAAAATACCTTACAGAAAATTCATCAAAAATCAGAGATCATAGACAGTCAGGAAACTTCGAGCAGAGAGTTTGGGACTCAGTTTTCACCTCATGGCGCCCAAACGATGCATCAAGTGAACTCCAAAATTTTTATACAGATGTATATAGGAGTCCCGCACAATATCCAACAAGAATCACTCAAAAATGATTTTTCTATATTTTTATAAAAATCAAATACTAACTGCTGTGCGAAAAATAAGTTCTGGACAGAGTTGGAACTTGAAAGAAAAGATGATCTCTACTCAATCAAAGAGTGCAAAAGAGATGTAAAACCATATGAACACACTCAAAACATCCAAGATCAGCATTTAGAAGGAGGGGAGGCAAATCCAAATTGCATGAATGTAGATTGCGGGAAAGTAAATGCGTAACGTAAATGCTGAATTTAAATTGCGTAAAGTAAAGACATAATGTAAATGCGGAATTTAAATTCACAATAATGTAAAGAAATTTCTTCGTATTTCTGGTGGGAAGGTTTACAAAGCCTCACTTCATGTGGGCAAAGCTCAAAGGAGCAACTCAAACCTTCAAGGGGAGGAGGCCACCCCTTCACCCCTATTTATACTACTCTTGGGCCACCTACCACCCTTGGATGAGTCCCTCAACCCTAGGACACTCATCTAAGGGCTAGGATTGACCCACTCACACAGCCATGCAAGGGCTAACCCAAAACCCACACACATACCAGGTTTTCTTGCACGGTTTTCAAAGCATACTACATAGACCCGCTAACCTATCAACTAGACCGCAATCTGACGGCCCTCATTGATCCACGTGGCATCTAGCTTGCATCATCTCCTTTCCTTGTCTTCTTGACTTGCGGACTCCGTCTCCGATCATCTTCGGTGATCTCCGACCGCCTAGACCTCCGGCGCTCCTCGCCTAGTTCGGTCATCCTCCGCCTCACCATGACCTAGCACCGTCGCCCTGCAATCATCAAAGACAAGGAAAACCTTTCACATAGCAATGCCCACAAAGATATTCAATGATTATCCCAAAATCATTAATCGAACATAATTTCTCTCAACGGTCCGATGCTACCGCCCCAAGCGGGTAGCCCTAGGAAAAGTAACCAACACTCAAATTGCTTCAAATCGAAATCCATTTCAAATCAAACTCAATTTCAAATCAAACCAAGCTCAACTCTTGTCAATTACTCATCACACACAAGGATAGACCTCCTGATGAGGACATCACTCCTATGCATACGCCCGAGACTCCTCCAGTTGTGATGCAAGGACCCATCACAAGAGCACGAGCACGGCAATTGAATCAACAGGTGAGCTCATTCCTAAGTACTCGTGCATATACTTGTGAGGATGGTATGTTACCTAATGATATTATTGATTATATTGTACTTAGGAATTTTGGAGAGGATCATGAAGGCCTTGGAAACCAGCAAGGGCCAGGAGGGAGGCAAGGAGGGTGTCCAAGTCAAGTTGGAAACCTAATTCATCTCGGAGTCGACTACCTCGGCCACCAGGAGTAGTGCTCACTAAAATCGTCGCCCAGGCCACAAACGGGCTCCGATTTCGATGATCCACATATGCCTCGAAAGCTAAGGAGATAATATTTCGAATGGCACTAGTTTCAGGTCATTTGGACTTCGGAGTCGACGGGAATTCACATTGCAAGTTGGTGAATAGAATCTGTCCCAGGGTGCCGCGTCACCAATTTGGGCCGTTGGCCCATGTATCGTGTTGGAGTCCATCACGGACGCGTCTAGGGTTTCTAGGACGTCCCCTAGCTTTTATATTCAGTAGCCGTCGCTAGGGTTTGATTTGGGTTTTGCTTAGATTAATTCTGTCTTTGAACAGTGTCGCCGTTCATCGGTTTGTGAGACCCCAACTCGTGAGCTTCATCCACAATTGCAAATTCAGTTGCATCTTTCTTGTTCTTGCTTGTGTTCTCGATTCATTGGCAGGATTAGCCTTCGTGGCGAGGTCAACCGGCAGCGCACGGTTGATAACCGAAGGAGCGTGGTGCTGCGACGAGGGTTTTGATCGTGCCGATCAAGAAGCCGGATCGTGTGTGTCTCGCGCCGCCTAATCGACTTATCCTCCACCTGACGGAAGTTCGGGCAACCCCGTCCCCATCAAGTGGTATCAAAGCAAGGTTTAACGTCAGGTTCGCCTTTCCCCCGTAGTCTGATTTAGTTTTGCGTTCGTCCTATAGTCCACGAAAAAGCCAAAAAAATTTGCAGTTCATAGTCTACTATACCTAGAACCACGCCTAGCCTTTGCACAATTTCGGTTTCAGAGTCTGTAGTACTGAGTTTGTGTCCAGAATCGAGTCGTGTTGCTGGTTTAGATCGTGGTGCTAATTTAGTTGTGTTTGGAGAGGTGCCGCCTAGAAAAACCACGATTCGAGTCCTTAGTAAAAGCGGCCATAACTTTCGCATACGGACTCGGAATTAGGCGAATTTTTTTTTCACGGACATCTACAGAAAATTTTACATCCGATTCTCCCCCACTATGTTGGGTTCGCCGAATTTATTTTTGCGAAATTCTCTCGGGAAGATTGAGTTTTCAGCCACCGAAGTTTGAGCACGCTTTTCGGAAAACACTTCTTATTTCATATCGGTTTCATCTTACATCTGTTCAGGCTGAAAATTTGTGTACCATCTACCTTTGTGCTCTTGATCCTAGGAAAAATATCAGAAAAATCAAAGAAAAATAAGAAAAATTGTGAAAGAAGCCTAGAGCAAAAAAAAATTGTGAAGGAAGCGAAGAGAAAAAAAAAGAGGACAGGAGCAAGGGTAGGTGATTTTACCATGCCTGATAAAAGTGTTTTGCTGTTATCTGATATCTGTTCATATAATCGACGCCTTGTTGCTTATTTCTATACCTTCCTTGCTTTCTGCTTGACTAGAATAAGACACGTTTAGACCAAAGAACTAGGGCAAGTGCTTTTGGACATTTATTCAGCATTACTATCTCAGAATCTGAATTGTGTGCCACTCAATACATATAACCTTCCTCTGACTCCACATATACATCCTTCGATCGGACACGGGTTATTGACCCTTGCAATCGCTTCATCACGCCCTCACGATTGTCACGAACCGACCACCGGTTGCCGCACCGCCCCTCATTTGTGTTGGTAAGAACCGGGTAAGAACTTGGTAAGATTGCTTGAGAGCGAGAGATCCCACCTCCTAGTAGTTCATAGGGCTCATAATACTTGTGTTTGTATTTCCCTCTGTCCTTTTTCTGTGCTAACCATGGCAGGTGGCAAGAAGGGCAGAAACGAGGATGATGATGTTACCATCGAAGACTGTGTCCTTCATTCAGAGTTGTCGACCATGCTGGAAGAGATAAAAATGATGTTCAAGGAGCATGCCACGACGACGAACAAGACCCTTGAGAGCATCGATCGACGAGTTTCCACCCTCACCGAGAGGATGGATGCCGTCGAAAAACGCCCTCCAGCGACCGTTGATGGAGGTGCATCCGTCAACAACGGCGCCAACCACAGCAACAACGACCACGATGAGGATGGTGATTTTGAGGAAGATGAAGATGAGCGACAACATGCGCCAGGAACGTCTTTGCTCAGCGAGACGCCGTCTTCATGACCGTCTTTGCCGCAACCATCACGGTATGGGAGGTAATAACCAGAACCGCAATGATGATCCTTTCGCTAAGGTAAAATTCACCATCCCTTCCTTTTCGGAGCTTATGATGTCGATGCTTACTTAGATTGGGAGATGACTACGAAAGCGAAATTTAACTCCCATCTAGTTCGAGATTCATAGGGTTAGACAAGCCACTAGTGAATTTAAAGATTTTGCTATAATCTGGTGGAATGAACTAGTAAATGCCCGTTACAACCTGATTCTTGGGCGAGATTAAAAGATGCTATCGTAATAGATTTGTTCCTCCTTCCTACCAACGTGATATCGCAAGAGATTGCAACGATTAGATCAAGGTAGTATATTTGTTCGGGAATATTACCGGGAGCTTCAAAAGGGTATGTTACGTTGTGGGGTAGTAGAGAACACGAGGATAAAATTGCTCGTTTTACGATTGGGTTGCGCCCGTAAATTCAGGATATTGTTGATTATAAAGAATATACAAGCGTCAATCGCTTGTTTCAACTTGCTATGTTAGCAGAGAAGGAGTTGCAGGGCGCCATTCTAAGAGAACAACGTCGGTAGCACCTTCACGCCCGACGACTACGGGACAAGCGAAAAGGTTGCCTTCTTCCACATTTCGACCAGCAGACCGCCACCTTCCACGAGCACACGACCGCACCGACGGCACCGACCGCCCGTGCAGCGGACAGCAACAAGTCGACCCGCCAACACCGCCAAGAGCTCCTCGTCGCTTCCACGGGCCGTACATCGGCGGAATTCGCCGCCATAAGTGCCAAGGATTAGCCACGTCAGAGAGAATACCCACCAGCGGGCATACATCGCCACCGACGACGGAGGTTACATCGGTGCCTCCGATGTTGAGGATGAGATCGGCGACACCGTGGTGGATGGCGGCGAGGTTGATGATGATGCCACCTTTGGCGCCGAGGATCTTCGCTGCGTCTGGTCCATCATTGTCGGCGTGTCCTTAGCACACAGATGGAGCAAGGCGAGCAGCGGCGCCACAACTTGTTCCAGATTTTCTTCGTCATCAACAACCCAACGAAGCGCGTGATCATTGACTCCGCAACTGCAACAACTTGGTGAGTACAGATTTGGTCAAGAAGCTTGGCTTGACCACACTTCGCACCACATCCATACCACATTCGATGGGTGAATGATTCCGCAAAGCTAAGGTAACACAAGCAGTTCGGGTTCATTTTCCATTGGTTCCTATTACGATTTTCTTGATTGTGATGTGGTGCCAATGCAAGCTTGCTCTCTTTTATTGGGTCGCCCATGGAATATGACATTGATGCACTTCACCACGGTAGAAGTAATAAATACACTTTTATGCATAAGGGAAAGAAAATTACTCTTCTACCTTTGACCCCCGCTGAAATTGTTAAATCTGATAGAGAGCGGATTGCTAATGACAAGAAACCCATTGATGAAAAATCTGAAATTCAGCATGTAGCCAACCAAATTAAATTGAGGAATCCCGTCTTGCTTGCTACAAAATCTGATCTTGCTGCAATTAGTGATGATGCTTTGTGCTATGCTTTGCTATGCAAAGATGCTTTGTTTTCATTGGATGATCGCCATGCTTTGCCTCCTCTTTGTCACTAACCTTTTGCGGGAGTATCGGATGTTTTTCTGCCGAGATACCTCTAGGACTCCCACCCATACGAGGATTGAGCACCAAATTGATTTGATACAGGGCGAGTTTGCCAAACCGAGTGCTTATAGAACCAATCTCGAGGAGACTAAGGAGATTCAGCGCCAAGTCCAAGATCTTTTGGACCATGGTATGTACGTGAGAGCTTGATCCTTGTCTTTGTTCTGTTATTTTGGTTCCTAAGAAAGATGGCGGTTAGGCGCGTAATGCGTAGATTGTAGAGCCATTAACAATATCACAATAAGGTACCGTCATCCTATTCCTAGGCTAGACGACATGCTTGATGAGTTAAGTGGTTCTATAATTTTCTCTAAGGTTGACTTGCGTAGTGGATACCACCAAATAAGAATGAAATTGGGAGATGAATGGAAAACAGCCTTTAAAACCAAGTTTGGATTGTATGAGTGGTTAGTCGTGCCTTTTGGTTTAACTAATGCACCGAGCACCTTCATGCGCTTAATGAACGAGGTTTTACGAGCTTTCATTGGGAAATTTGTGGTGGTTTATTTTGATGATATATTGATTTACTGACAAGTCATTACATGAACATCTTGATCATCTCGTGCTGTTTTTGATGCTTTGCGTCTTTGCATGTTTATTTGGTAACCTCGAGAAGTGCACTTTTTGCACCGAGCGAGTATCATTTCTTAGCTATGTTGTGACTCGCAGGAATTGAGGTTGATGAAGCCAAGGTGCCGCGATTAAGAGTTGGCCAACGCATACGGCGATTTCACAAGTGCGGAGTTTCCATGGACTTGCGGATTTTACCGCCGCTTTGTGAAGGATTTCAGCACGATTGCAGCTCCATTGAATGAATTGACGAAGAAGGAGTTGTGTTCCATTGGGGCAAGCAGGAGAATGCCTTCAACCTTTTGAAAGATAAGCTTACTAATGCACCTTTACTCCAACTTCCCGATTTTAATAAGACCTTTGAGCTTGAATGTGATGCTAGTGGGATTGGAATTGGTGGTGTTTTGATGCAAGATAGAAAACACATTTGCTTATTTTAGCGAAAAATTGAGTGATCCTGTTTTGAATTATTCCACGTATGATAAAGAATTGTATGCTCTTGTGCGATCTTTAGAAAGCGTGGCAACATTATCTTTGGCCCAAAGAATTTGTTATTCATTCCGATCATGAGTCGCTAAAACATATTATGATCAAGTCAAACTGAATCGTAGACATGCTAAATGGGTTGAATTTATTGAATCTTTTCCTTATGTTATCAAACACAAGAAAGAGAAGGATAATGTGATTGCTGATGCCTTGTCTAGGAGATATACCATGTTGTCCCAACTTGATTGTCGTATATTTGGATTGGAATCAATTAAAGAACAATATGCTAGTGATGCTGATTTTAAAGATGTCTTGCTGCATTGCAAAGAGGGAAGAACATGGGACAAATATGTGATAAATGATGGATTTGTGTTTAGAGCTAACCGCCTATGCATCCCAGTTGGATCCGTTCGTTTTCTTTTGATACAGGAGGCTCATGGAGGAGGTTTGATGGGTCACTTTGGTGCCAAGAAGACGGAGGCCGTGCTGTCCGCTCACTTCTTTTGGCCGAAGATGAGGCGAGACATTGAGAGGTTTGTATCCCGCTGCACTACATGTCAAAAGGCTAAGTCACGATTGAATCCACATGGTTTATATATGCCTCTTCCTATTCCTAGCACTCCATGGGAGGATATATCAATGGACTTTGTTTTAGGACTTCCTAGGACCAAGAGGGGAAGGGATAGTGTTTTTGTGGTGGTAGATAGATTTTCTAAGATGGCTCACTTTATTCCTTGTCATAAGAGCGGCGATCTTTGTTAATATTGCTAACCTTTTCTTTCAAGAAATCGTTCGCTTGCATGGTATGCCTTCTACTATTATTTCAGATCGTGATGCCAAGTTTTTGAGCCACTTTTGGAGAACTCTATGGAATAAATTCGGGACCAAGCTGCTGTTTTCAACAACATGTCATCCCCAAACCGATGGCCAAACCGAGGTAGTAAATCGTACATTATCTACTATGTTGAGGGCTGTTTTGAAGAAGAATTTGAAGATGTGGGAAGAGCGTTTGCCGCATGTTGAGTTCGCTTATAATAGGGCGGTCCACTCCACCACTAAGGTAAGTCCTTTTCAGGTAGTGTATGGCTTCAATCCCCGTGCTCCTATTGATCTATTACCTTTACCTCTTGGTGAGCGAGTTAATCCTGATGCTAAGGAGCGTGCTGAATTTATTCTAAAATTGCATGAAAAGACTAAAGAAAATATTGAAATGATGAATGAAAGGTATCGGATTGCGGGAAGCAAAGGTAGAAACGAGGTAAAACTTGAACCGGGTGATTTAGTATGGTTACACTTGAGAAAGGATCGTTTTCCGAATTGAGAAAATCTAAATTAATGCCTAGAGCTGATGGTCCTTTCAAGATACTTGAGAAAATAAATGATAATGCATATAAACTTGAGTTGCCGCCCAAATTTGGGGTTAGTCCCACATTTAATATTGCAGATTTGAAACCGTTCATGGGAGAAGAAGATGAGCTTGAGTCGAGGACGACTCCACTTCAAGAGGGGGAGGATGATGAGGACATCACTCCTATGCATCGCCGAGACTCCTCCAGTTGTGATGCAAGGACCCATCACAAGAGCACGAGCACGGCAATTGAATCAACAGGTGAGCTCGTTCCTAAGTACTCGTGCATATACTTGTGAGGATGGTGTGCTACCTAATGATATTATTGATTATATTGTACTTAGGAATTTTGGAGAGGATCATGAAGGCCTTGGAAACCAGCAAGGGCTAGGAGGGAGGCAAGGAGGGTGTCCAAGTCAAGTTGGAAACCTAATTCATCTCGGAGTCGACTACCTCGGCCACCAGGAGCAGTGCTCACTAAAATCGTCGCCCAGGCCACAAACGGACTCCGATTTTGATGATCCACATATGCCTCGAAAGCTAAGGAGATAATCTTTCCAATGGCACTAGTTTTAGGTCATTTGGACTTTGGAGTCGACAGGAATTCACATTGCAAGTTGGCGAACAGAATCTGTCCCAGGGTGCTGCGTCACCAATTTGGGCCGTTGGCCCATGTATCGTGTTGGAATCCATCACGGACGCGTCTAGGGTTTCTAGGACGTCCCCTAGCTTTTATATTCAGTAGCCGCCGCTAGGGTTTGATTTGGGTTTTGCTTAGATTAATTCGTCTTTGAGCAGTGTAAATGCGTTCATCGGTTTGTGAGACCCCAACTCGTGAGCTTCATCCTCAATTGCAAATTCAGTTGCATCTTTCTTGTTCTTGCTTGTGTTCTCGATTCATTGACAGGGATTAGCCTTCGTGGCGAGGTCAACCGGCAGCGCACGGTTGATAACCGAGAGACGCGTGGTGCTGCGATTGCAGGGGTTTTGATCGTGCCGATCAAGAAGCTGGATCGTGTGTGTCTCGCGCCGCCTAATCGACTTATCCTCCACCTGACGGAAGTTCGGGCAACCCCGTCCCCATCACCTCCACATGGTCTTTCAATCAGAGATGGTTATTAATTAAAACCGTCACAAATAATATTATCTGTGCCGGTTTGTAAATAGAAATCATCTGAAACTATATTATCGATGATGTTTTTATTAATAACCGTCCACAGATATTTATTTATCGATGATTGTTTTTATTAATAACCGCCATCGATGAGGTTTTTCATAATCAATCCAACACATTGTTAATTACAGATGTCTTGGCGACATAAATGTTTATTTATTTCCTATTAAATCAATTCAACTCCAAAATCATGCATATTTATTTCCTATTAAATCCACATAAATGTACATTTCTTACATCACATTTCCATAAATGGCAACATGTTGCCATTACTCCTAGCTAATTATTTTCTTTCACAATTTGGCCTTCGTTGTGATCATCGCGATGATAGGTAACTTCTTGAGTGATTTCTTCCTCGGGCACGATCTTTGTCGCTGCGAAGGAGGCAACTCATCAAAGCGGTTGTACGCTTCCTCATCACGACATTCTCAACTCCAACGATCCTTCTTTTCCTTGCGTAACTACATGGCGCTTCTTATCTACCGAGTCGATTATGTAGAATACTTGTGCTACTTGATTCGCAAGCACGAATGGTTAAATCTCAGTATCCGACATGTTCGATGTCCACTGAGTAAAGCCGTGCTTGTCACCTTGACACCATTCGAGTCATACCCAATGACATCGAAACACCGGATCTTGAAAATGCGATAGTCTAGCTCCCAAATCTCCTCTATGAACCCGTAGTAGATGCTCTTCGATCTTGCTGTGTTGTCGAGGCATCTATCGGACACCACTATTTTGGTAAGTGCTCTTGCTATCCCGAGCTCGTGTAAAATGTATATCCATTGATGTCATATCCTTGCCATGTCGTGATTGTACACGAAGGCCCTTTTGCCAACCACCTCAATGTAACACTCGTTTCTTCACCAAACATGTGCTCCACTGAACCAATGGTGAATAAGCGATTGTGCTCTTTTGTTATCCAAAGCTCGACTTTCCTCGCTTTTCCTCCTTAGCTTACCCTTGTGTATGTCCATATCTGGTGCACCTCAACCGATCAAGGTAATCTTGTGAAATGGGCTTGTTAGAACAAAATATTATCGTAAGAATTTGTAGATTTCTTTCCTATTACACCTTTCCCACCTAGCCTACCCTCATGGCGAGATCTGAGCACTCCTACCGGTTCGACCTCCTCCATGTAATCGACCACGTAACTCAATAACCTCCTCGGTTGCATAACCTTCTAAAATGGAGCCTTCCACGAGATCGATTACGTACATATTTCTTGAGAACACCCATATACCTTTCAAATGGGTACATCGATGCGAGAATCTGGGGCCACAAATATTTATCTCATTGACAAGGTGAACAATGAGATGAACCATGATATCAAAAATGATGGGGAAAATACATCTCTAGCTAGCACGAGTCTTTACCACATCACTGAAGTTCATAAAGTCCAACGGGATCGATGACCTTCGTGAAATCGTGTTGAAGAAGAACACAACCTCGTGATTGCCTCTCGGACCTTGTTAGGCAAAATACCTCTAATTACAACAGGAGCATTTGTGTCATCATCACATGACAATCATGAGACTTCATGCTAGTTAACTTCAAATCTTTCATCGATACCGGTTTCTTGATGTTTGCAGAGTAAGGGACGGAACTTTCACACCATGCGAGCACTTGCGAGTTACTGTTTCTCTTTCTTACTCAAAGTGTAGCAAGTTGGGGAAGGTAAAGCGGCCTTTCAAAGTGTCTTGAGGATGTAGCTCGCTCGATTTTCATGTCTTCCAGATCCCTTCGTGCCTTGATCCATCCTTTGTTTTGCTAGGAATATTCAAAAAAGACCAACCACTTATTTGTCACATACATTCTTCTCTACATGCATAGCGTCGATGCGATGTCGAACTTCAAGTCCTTCAAGAGGGTAAGTCCCAAAAGATGGATCTCTTCTTCCGTGGTCTTCTCAATATGGGACCGCGATGTATTACCGATACTCCCTTTCCAAGTACAACATTAAGATCCCTAACCATATCATACACGTCTTCCCCATGAAGGCGCCTTGGAGCTAAACCGTCCTCCTTTGTCTGTTGAATTGTTTCTTCATATTGTGGTGCGAATGATTCCTCTGAAGGAACCTCTGTGGCGCATGTACCTTTGTTTTCCTCGAGTTGTTGAGCCACACACTAGCGGTTTCATCCATGCACTAGGGGCATGCTTTGGCTCCTTTATAATGCGGTAGGACAAAGTTACCAAGCAGGAAAATCATTGATGGTGCGAGAACAACAATCTTGGCAGAGAGTGAAGTACTCTCGTTTGTACTCGTCCCATACCTGTACACCTTCGTTCCACAATATCACAAGATCTTCCACCAATAGTTGTAGGTATACATCAATATCGTTGCCATGTTGTCTCGGCCCTTGGATAAGCGGCGACATCATAATGTACTTTCGCTTCATACACAACGGGGTGGAAGGTTGTATATACACTGAGTCACGGGCCAAGTGCTATGAATCTTGCTCATGTTACCGAAAGGATTCATTCCATCCGTACTCAAGCCAAACCTTATATTCCTCAGTTCATTTCCGAAGTTCTCCCTGAAGAGTCTATCGATGGTTCTCCTTTCGCGAATCGGTAGGGTGCCTCAGTTTTCCATCCCTCTTACGGTCTTTCAAGTGCCATCGCATCAATTTGGCGTACTTTTTGTTTCCAAATAAACGCTTCAAATGAGGTATTACTGGCAAATACCACACCACTTTTGCGGGAGCTCCTTTCTTCACCTCGATAGCTTCATTGTCATCGCCCTTACGCTTGTATCATGATGCTTTACTGCTTGGACATACATGAATATGCGCATAGTCTTTGCGATAGAGTATCTGTCGTTTCGACAAGCATGTATTCTTTCTACTTCCAATCCCAAGGGACATACAACCTTCTTAGCTAGATCGTGGTTTTAGGCAACACGTTTCCCTCGGCGATATGTCCGCTAAGAGATGTAACAACGCCGTGAAACTCTTGTCGTACCATCCATTGCCTACCTTCAATTTCAATAAATGAGAGCACCGTGTGCAACTTTGTGTATTCCTCCTTACAACTTGGGGAACAAAGGTTTCTCGAATCCTCCATCAAACCCTTGAATTGATTAAACTCTCTCGACTAATGTAGTTCTCTTACGCATCGCGCAACATTTGAGCAGATTATTGTCGTCATCGACGACCAACCTATCCTCATCGGATCCATAGCGATGTCACCGCCACATTGCGGCGGCGCCGTGCGTCGTCGGCGTTATCACGTTGAAGTATGATCTCCTCTTCACCGTGCCTTGTCCAACTTGTATAGCCGGTACAAAACCCTCCGGATCAAGTACAAATGGATATGGTTTTTGTTGAAAACATCTTCTCGTTCTTGCAATCAATGCATGGACGGTGTATGTACTCCGTCTTCTTTTGCAAGTTGTTCTCCTCTACTGCCCTTAGAAAAACAGATACACCGTCGATATATTCTTGGCTGCAACGGTTCGCATCGTACATCCATCTCCGGTCCATCTAACGGGACAACATTAATACTAAGTAAATGTTGCAAACTTAATTAATTAATTTTAATATATACTCATACGTAACCAAAAATTATACATATCCTCTGGATGATCAACATAATAAATTCCTCATCTCAAAATTTCATGATCACCCAACTACCATATTAACTAAAATTTATTTATCACTCACATCCAACAATCTTAATTACATAAATTGCGTTTATATGCTTAATAAAAATTCACTAACAATACCCACTAATGGAGCAAGATGTATATGCACGCGCTAACGAGAAAAATTAATGGTAACTAAGAAAAAAATATTAACTACGTAATTTTTATACATATCCTTCGGAAGAGCAACATAATAAATTCCTCATCTCAAAATGCAAGGCAATTAACTTCATGATCACCCATCTATCATATTAACTATAATTTATTTTACATTAATATCCAATAATCATAAATACATAAATTTGATATATGCTTGACAAAAAATTCATCATCTAAATAAGGTAGAGAACTTAATCTAATACAGCAAGGTAATAAATTCATCATCTACAAATTGCTAGGTAAATAAAAAACAAACTAAATATAGACCTTGCATATAAACCTTAATTAAGCTAGGAATAAACCTTTAATGGCAATTTTACACTACAAATGAAGAGAGGAGACATATTTTACACACCTTGGAACAATTCTAGGAAGTAGAAGCACTAGATCTTGGCCAAACAAAATCTTGTATCAAAAAGCTGAGTTTTGTTCTCGGGGAGGCAGATGACCAGCGACAGGAGCAAGAGCGGGTATTTATAGAAAACATTATTAGTGGCGGTTCTAAAACCAAACCGCCACAGAAAATGTACTATCTGTGAAGGTTCCATCTACCAACCGCCACAAATAGTCCCAGCGTTATCAGTGGCGGTTTCAAATAAAAACCGCCACAGATTAAGTATTATCTGTGGCGGTTTCATCCAAAAACCACCACAAATGGTCCTCCTGCCAATTTCCATACAGAACCACCACTGATACATGTATTTGTGACGGTTCCAAAAGAACCGCCACAAATAGGGTGTCACCTATGTGCTGTTTTGTAGTAGTTGCATTCATGCCTACACATACATATATATGTAGATTAGCTTCAAGATAACTAAAAGTTTAACTAAATATTGTTTTGAATCTGAATCCTAATTAAAGGAAGGAAATTGTTCTATGTTCCTGAAATGATCATATCTATATAATCTTAAATAATTTTCGCATCTTGAATTCGAAAATAGGAATAAAAGAATACATAATTTTAGCTTCTTGAATTCGTAAAATAAGATTAATCAATTCATAAAGTAATCCGTTCCTTGTGAAGAGTTTTTATTTATTTTACTATCTATTTTCTTTTTGCCCTTCTTGAAGTTACTAATTGCTCTTTATTCCCTTTTATGTGACATCTAGACACTGATGTCCTAGAAGAAGAAGAAGATCCTGTCGTAGATCCCGACTTTGATCCATACAATGAAGAGCAAGGCAAGAACATCCTTGATCACAACGAACCTGATAATTTACCTACAATATGTTGTTTTTGTCAATGTATTATGCATGTGCGTAATTCTCCATAAAGCTGCTATTTTGGGTAGAATAGAAGTTAATCCTGTAAATTATGGTTTATCTTAATCTGTATGATCAAGAGAACCTCGTAACCCTACTATGGTTTAGACATAAATAATGTCATTTTGGGTATAACCGTTAGCTTATTACAATTGCTTAGCCCTACTTGAATCAGATTTGTTCATTTCCCAAAACTGGTTAAATGTATGGTTATCATTTGAAAAGGTTGCTAGTAATTTTATAAAAACTCAAAATAAAACTATGGTTTTGACGCGGGTGATTATTGGCAATAGCCGGATGTGCAAAGGGAATTGCACGTAGTGTAGGGTGAAGTATCGTCCGTGTTGGATTAAGAACCGAGTAATGGGACGCTATTGATCCAAGAATTCCGTGCAACCATGAGGGTTGGTATGGGACGGCTTTATCCTATTAAGTTACCTAGATATGGCTTTGAACATTGGAAGGCGGGAGCTAGCATAGGCATTCCAGTCAGGTCTACTTGTAGGGGTTTCTACCTACCAATGTAACGGTATACGCCTTACCATGAACAGCAACTGTGTGTTGGGCGTGATGAATGTGGATCCATGACTTGGGTGTGTGTTTCTGTTTCTATGGTGAGGACTAACATCCCGGGCTGGTTTGAAGTCATGTCTAGGTAATGTAACAGTTCTGTATGATCTCCTTGCCAGCACACCAAAGGAAGTGTGTCGTATGGCCTAGCAAAAAGGTTGATCATTCCTTATGGGTAAAGTTGTACACCTCTGCAGAGTGTAAAATCTAATCGATTATCCACGCCCGCGGTCATGGGCACTTGGTGAAATTATTCCAATGCTAGATTTTGATATTTTCTGAAAATGGTTTTGGGTTGGAACTATTTTGGCAACCATCATGTTTAAGTCAAAGGATCGACATTTATGGGTTTCACAATCGGGATGACTGTGTTGTGGAATATTATTATTTGTGTATGATTACAAAAACCTTTAGCAGTTTTATAAAATTCGGTTTGTAATTTGTTATGATCATATGTTTACATTTCTTTATACAACTGCATATTAACCTAGAGCCTGTTCTTTGTTTAAGCTAGCATATTTATTTATATACATTTGTAAACCACTATAAGTCTTGCTGAGTACCAATGTACTTAACCTTGCTATCTACATTGTCTTAGAAGAAGAAGGTTTCGACATGCCGAATGACTCATTCTTCCAAGTAGGCCACGGGAATTTTGACGATGATTTCTTCTAGGGTTGGCCTAGTCAGATGCCTGAGGGTAGTATGGGCATTCCACATGGCTTTTGGTTTTTTATATTGTCTCTTTTTCACTGTACTATACTGTTATTATGTGGTGATGTAATGTACTCTGTATAATTAATCTCGTTGTAGGCTATATATATTCTGTGTGGTTGTGATATTAATGTTGTAAACATGTGTGTACTAGCTACTAATCCAGAGACTAGTATTGTATGCACATGGAGACTCCTGTTCCTTGGAACAGGGTCTCACAATTCCTGTGTCAAAAAGTTATTTAAAAAGAAAATAATTGTTAATTAAAAGTGTGCCATTGAAAAATTACTTAGAATATTGGAAAACTTGCTTTGTGCAAAAATTGAACCATATAGCCTTCCTTTGTCAACCTTTTATTAATCATGCACCTTTTGTGTAACTTGCGAGTACTTCTAGTACTCACCTTGTGTTAATTGTTGTTTCACTACAGGAACTCGATGTATTTTCGTCAGGCAAAAACCGACGAAAACGTATATTTTTGTCGGCTAGCCAACGAAAATAGACCGACGAAAATATCTAGATGAAAATACAGCTAATTTCGTTGGCCGCCGACGAAATTAAATCTATTTTCGTCGGCCTAGCCTAGCCGACAACATTACTATGCCGATGAGCACCTGGCAGCGTACAAGCTGACGTGGCAGCGTACATGCCGATGAGCACCTAGGCCGACGAAAATAAGAAACAACGTGGGCGTGATAAGACAAGATTTTCGCTCGGCTAGCTCAATTTAAGCGAAAATCTTGGGACTTATTTTCGCCGGTGATTTAAAATATCGAGATTATTTTCGTTGGCTAGGCCAACGAAAATACATTATGCTAACCAAAAAATTTTTTTGCAGAAAAGCTAAAAATTCCCAGAAAATCGCACAATTCACAGCATAATATTAGAAATTCACAGAAATTATAACATCCACATGCCATCACATAACATTCATCATTTACATCATCTCATACATATTACAATGATAAGCATTAGTCTCATCACATAACATTCCATCTCATACATCAACTCATAATATTCATCAAATTATTCCACATCAATGCATAAGACAATAAGCAGTCAAATTGTTCAACTTGGAGGAGTGTGGAAATTGTGGCTACTACCGCATCACCCTCGAATTGAGATAATGGTCGATAGGCGTCCCGAACCACCAAGCAACATCACCTCCAACATTTGTTCCGGTCCAAAGAAAGTGTGTTGTCGAACCCTATAGGAATCAAAGTGGTTATTAGTTAATTTCATAGGAAAGACTAACGTTCTAAAAATGATAAGTTACTAGTAAATACCATTTGCAGGGATTGGAAGAAAGGAGGTGCAGGAGGAGGATGAAATGTAGGCAAGTTAACAGCAGCGGATCCAAGGTGTGTAGCTAAAATTTCCTAAAAAAATGATAGATACAAGAACAAAAACAAATATAAGTATTGTGACACCAATTAGCAAACTAAATGATTAAGTTTATAAAAAGTGCATATAATTTGGCCATTAGCACTATATGCAAGCATGGATCATCAAAATTTACCATTCCACTTCATGCTATGTGAATGATCAATTGTATAGGAAATTACATACATGGTCAAACATAAAGCATACAAGCATGGATTATCAAAATTCTATAGAAAATGACATACAAGCATGGATCCTCAAAATTCGCCATTCCACATACATGGTCAAACATAGCGATACATTATGAAGTGATTTCAGTCTAAATGATATAAATATTTACAAAACACATCTAGCACATATGATATAATTTTAATAAATTTATCGAAACTGACATTATGAAGTGATTTCAGTCTAAATGGTATAGTCTACACAAATAGTAAAAATATACTCATTGTAGGCATGAAATCGTAAATAGCTTTACTTACTTGAAAGTATTGTTGTTGTTGTGCCTGCCATTGAACAAATTAGGCTTGGGTTTGCATTGCACTCTCGTGTTGCTGCCTCAACATATCCTGTTGTTGCCTCATCGCCTCCCGTTGTTGCCTTAACTCCTCCTCTAGTCTTGCCTCACGTGAGCTCCGTGCACTGCTTTGGGATGATTGAGATGACCTCACCTCTCCTAAGGCTTCACTCGAATCCATGACCCCATTGAACATGGCAAACCTGCCATGTTTCTTACCACCTCCACTTGTATACAAGGCCACAAGATCGACATCTTCTCTCCGCCAATCGTACTCTTCCCCATGACGTTCGACCATTATTTCTCTGTAGTGTGTCTACAACATTAATTAAGTTAAGCCAATAATAGGGAATTTCATTTAAATAGACTGTACCACGTTGATACTACTAACTGTGTTACGCAGACGCCGATTTAATCGCAAAGCTATTCTAGGTGCGAGGATCACCTCCTTTGTGGCCCGGATATATGCTTCAATGTAGCTTGGCGCATTGCCACTTTCTTCACCTCCTATAGCTCAATGTTAATTAGTAAGCATAAGTATAACGAAGTTAAATAAATTAGATTAGACCATATCGAGCGTACCATTAATGGCCGCAACGAGACGAAGATGTCCATCGGCGCCGCATCATTGAGTCACCCTTGGACCCACATCGGTTGCCCCTCTTCTTGCGGATCGCTCCACCTAAAGTTGCCGACGACGATGAGGGCACAAAGCGCTTGCCATGCATCTGGGCATTTTCGTAACCAAGGCAAGTCCACCTCGAGGTACTCATCTTCTCGAAGGTAGATCTGTGAAGCACCTAATTTCTTGCTCATGTCCTCCTTTTGATCTTCTTATAGTACAAGCACACTGCTTGTATATGAGCATTTGACAACATATCCTTAGTAACCCTGGCTGCAGCCTTATCAAACACACATCTGGCTTTAGCTGCAAGTGAATCCTCCTCACCCTCTGGCAAACAGTACCTCTCCTAATTGGAAAAAATATGAGTTAGACAATTTAGTATAGACGTCAAAATTTATTAAATAAAGTGCAACCAATATTATTACCCAAAAGTCCTTCCACACCCTCTGTGCAATGTTTCCATGTTAGCCATCTATAGCCAACGTATAGTGATCCCACTTCATTGCTGGCTTCGAAACCTCTTTAACCACAACCATCCCCGAATAGTGGTACCGACAGAGAGATCCCAATGTAGCGTTCACAGGCCTTAACCGATTTCGACCCTCCCAGGCAACATCAATTCATTGCCTACAAAATACAATTTTCAAGTAAATTAGATCATCAATAGTGAATGAATAACAAATTTTAAGTTGAAACTTACCAATCACCATGTGGCACGATCACCCTTCTTGCCCTAGGGTGCAGCAATTGCGGGAGGAATCAAATTAGATCCCTGACTGCAATATACACATAATGTTAATCACAAGTAATAAAATATATAATTCTTGATTGCTTTAATAATTATTACCTAAAGACGGTTTTGAGATCTTCCCCTCATCCCTTGCATCATCACCACAATCACCATCTTCCCCGACCCATCTTCCCAACCTCCTCATTCTCCTCCTCCGCCTCTACCTCTTCACTATTCCCACCTCTATCTTCAGCCTCATTCTCCCCCTCCCCTGCCTGTACAAATAAGATGCAACAATAAGTATCAAATGAA
Organism: Guadua angustifolia; assembly: GCA_036346375.1. Lineage (NCBI taxonomy): Eukaryota > Viridiplantae > Streptophyta > Magnoliopsida > Poales > Poaceae > Guadua > Guadua angustifolia. The sequence continues at coordinate 40,330,780 of CM070500.1, forward strand.
TGTAAAAGAAAATTTATATTAATTACAACTAAAACCTCTGGTAAAGCCTCCTCTGATGGAGCAACCTCCCGTGAAGCGTCGTCAAGGCATTTCTGGAATGCGCTTCGTCAACTCTACTGAGAATTACTGCCCATAAATAAAGATCTGCTTGTTGAACCTTGGCTTTTTGAAGATGAAGATCCATCTTTCTTCTTGCCCTTTGAAAGCAACTTGCCACCAATATGAACAAACGACCTCATCCTATTTCTGAAAATATAAAAAACATTAGTACATAAAAAAAACCATTAAGATTACATAATAAAAAAATGCAATAGTTATGTTGTTACACTGATTAGAAGTCATCGGCATCGGGAGGTTCAATGGTAATATTATACAAACTACCACGTCGACGCTGCTGCTGTTTCTTTTTTTGAGTACCCAAGTCACGCCTTTGTCGTTTCTTTTTGCGAGTATCGTCCACAATAATATCATTAGTGTCGTTGACTATTTGATCAAGTGCCAACCCAGTCTCTATTCCAAATGAGTTGGGTAAATCTCCTTCTTGGTATGCCTCTTGACCATTGTTATCGATCTCGTTTTCCACATAACAATCATCTCCAGGGGTGTTCAATCGGCCAGGAGGATTGACCTTATGAACAACCCACCACGGTGCCAAATACGACTTGTTGCATGGATATGACATAGAATAAACCTGTTCAACTAGGTTCGCCAGTACGAATGGATCGTAGCCTGTAAGGCGCGACTCATGATTAACTTTCACCATCCCTATTTTGTTGTTATGTGTTGTTCCTTTCTTAGAATCAATGCTAAACCAATCACAGTAAAAGAAGACTACCCTGAAGTCTTTCGCCCCTCCAAACTTGAACTCTACTATGTCCTGAATAACGCCATAAAACTCGGTGGCACGACCATTCACATCATACGCCTTAGTGACAATTCCACTATTCGTTGTGGCTGCTTGTGGGTGTTTTGCTTCAAATTTGGTGGAACGAAAGCGCCATCCGTTGACATCATAACGTCCATAACTCTTTGCAGTTGTGCTTCCATGTGATAATTGGCGTAGGTTCTCATGTACATCACATTCCCTCATGCACCGCAATATTAGTTAAGTGTTTTAAGTGAATTAGTTAAATACAATTTGTTATAGTTAAGTGTTATGAGAACAATACATGTTGTCGAAACCAAGTGACGAAACTAGGACCGCAGTGTAAACCCTGACGTCGTAATTTGTCAAGTTGTTTAGGGGTAGGCTGTCGTGCGGATCTCCAGTATTGATCGTCAAACAACCTGCAAATTATTCAACGAATATTGAGTACTTGTGTGTAAACAGATTTATGAGGATATTCAATGGAAGTACTTACTAGAAATACTTGTCTATTTTCTCGATGTTGGCATACATATACAACAACACGGCATTCCATTCTTGCGCAGACAGCTCATGATTAGAACTACCACCCACATCTTTGCCATTCCATTGGAATATTTTTAGATTACTGACAGGGGTGTCATCAAATGTGTGGTATCGTGGTATATGAGCATTTATGTTGTGTTCATCTGTAAAATATGTACTCGCGTAATACGATATCTCCTTAAGGTAGAATGCTTCTGCAATACATCCTTCAACTCTTGCTTTGTTACGCACAGTTCCTCAAAGTTTCTTCAGGTTTCGTTCTATTGGGTACATCCATCGGTATTGTACAGGCCCTGCAACCTCTGCTTCATATGGCAAATGTACCAATAGATGTTGCATTACGTTCATAAAACCTGGTGGGAATACCTTCTCCATCTTGCATATAAGCACCGGTATGTCCTTATTCAACTTTTTCATTATTGTTTTATTTATTTCCTTAGCACATAGCTGTCTATAGAAGAAACTTAGCTCTGCCAACATTGTCCAAACTTTGTCCTGCAGATAACCACGGAACATTACAGGTAGTAGCCTTTCCATGATAATATGGTAGTCATGGCCCTTTAAACCATTTAACTTGCCTGTTACAATGCCCAGTGCTCGTCTTAGGTTTGCTGTGTAACCATTAGGAAATTTGACATTTTTCAACCACATAAGTACCTCCTTTCTCTCGGCAGGTTTGAGGCAGTAGGGAGCACGTTGCTTCCCTATCCGTCTAGCTTCGTCTGACCTCACGGTGATTTATCCAGGTTCAGACCCCCGGAATGGGTAACAGCCTTACGTCCTGCGTGCTCTTTGTTGAGAAAATGGGGAAATGTTCACATGGGTGTTCTTCAATACCTGTTTCTCTACGCTACTTGTTCTAGCCGACCGGCCCCCTTCTTCATGCACTAGGGCGCCCTTATATAGACGGACCGCCCAGAGCAGGAGAGAGGGCGGCATTATACTTATCTACAATACATTAATTACACCCATCATTCCAGCTTCCACGTCTACCCAAAACTCATTTATTAAGCACGCCTCCGTGGCCTTGTCCTTCGAACCTCATTTTATGTCGGTGAGAGGCCTCGCCCGGTCCGCCCGGGACAGGACGCTCCTACGACGGGTTGGTGAGAGGTGTCAGAGGGATGAGTTGTCGTCGCGTCGAACGCTGGACCCTTCACAATTAATGGCCCTGACACGAGGTGCCAGGAGAGGGAAACTTCGAGGCGAAGCCTTCTTCTTCATTCCTTTGGTTGCCTTCGTGGCCTGACAAGGGGGGCCCAAGTACCCGCCCACTCGCCAGGCCACCACGTGGACTCCTCGCTAGGCTGCCCACCGGGGTGCCAAGCGGGCCACTCGCCCGGCGAGCAGGGCGTGGTCATCAAACTGATCGCCAGGGGGCCACGTAGGTCACTCCCCCGGCGAGCAGGGCATGGTCGCCAAACTGATCGCCAGGGGGCCATGTGGGCTTCTCGCCCAGCAAGCAGGGCGTGCTCGCCAAGCTGCCCGCCGGGGCGCCACGCGGGCCACTCACCCGACGAGCAGGGCGTGGTCGCCAGACTGATCGCCGAGGGGCCACGCGGGCTCCAAATTGGGCCAGACCATTTCTTGGGCCCATTACTTTTACGGCGGAAAGGGTACCCCGGTGCAGAGTACACCGATAGTAGCCCCCGGGGCCATCCTGGAGCGCGCACCGGCTACTTTTCAGACTTTAATTAATGCCAGTGCACTCCTGGATGGGCCCACCACTCCTGCGCATGCAACCGCTTCGGTCCTCCCCACGACCACTGATTTTTCTTGGGACCCGAAATGCCGTGTCTTTCACCTGGACGCAAACCGTCCTCGCGGGAGGCCTATATATGCATACACCTCCACGCAACAGTTCACGCCTTCCACTTTCTTCCAAATTTTGCTCTTTGCCCTTTCGTCTTCTTTGCTTGAGAGACTCCACTTCCACAGCAATGGCACAATCCCTCGTTTCTTCCACCGCCGGCCAACGCCAGATGGACTTTGCCGTGGTGGCACTGGTGCCCTTCGCCCCATTTGGGACCATTGCACAGATCTGCGAGCTGAGGAGATTGTCGTCTTCACCTGGGGGCTTATGGCGGGCTTGGTGCCGTCATTCTCTGAGTTCTTCCTCACTGTCCTTCACTTCTACGAGATCCACCACCTTCATCTCTCCCCCAACTCCATCGTCTTCCTCTCCACCTTTGCTTACCTCTGCGAGATGTTCGTGGGGGTAATGCCTAATCTCCCCCTCTTTCGTTATTTCTTCACTTGCCGTTCCACCCCCGACAGTGGGGGAGTCGCCGGGAGCTGCCACTTTCGGCTTCGCGATGGGTCGGCCTCCCGCTACTTTTCTTTCTAGCCCCGCTCAATCGAAGAACTGGCGGGCGATCGGTTTATGTCGGTGGACGGCAATGGGTCGACATTCTCGAGTACGATCGCGGCAGCAGCCATTGAGAGCCGGAGCTCGCTTGCCGTCGAGACGGCGGAGCTCTCTGCAATGGTGGCCCGTGATCGATCGGTTGCAGGCGCTGGCCCGATTAGGTATTGGTAGTCCGAGACTTCGTGTCTCGGAGGATCGGCCCCTAACGTCGTGCGCGCCTACCGCATGGCAATACACGGGGACGCAGCGACATACGCGCACGCACTCGGTAGTAAGTCTTCCTTTCTTTCTTCTTGAATGTGTATCTTTCTCCGTGGTCCTCGTTATTCAATACTTTCGTCTTTTTCTGGCACCAGGCAAGGGCAACTTGAGCAACACCGCCATCACCCAGTGGTTGTTCTGTTGATCGGCGAGCGTCGAGCGGCCTGGAGTTTTCGGTCGATGTTCGGCCACTTTGTGATCTGGAGTCCTAAGAGCGCCTCCAAATCATACAGTCTTTCCCGGCAATGGACTCCACGGCTCTCGCCGTAGTACCGGCCCGTGGCCCCTTGATAATCAGGGACCAGCCTCGGGCCGCTGATCGGAGCGCAGGTAAAAGGCATGTCGCTTTGGACGCCCCTAGCGCGAACCCCAAGAGGGTCCGCACTGGGAGCTCAACTTCTGCCGTTGCCACATTCGCGACTCCATCGAGCGCGTCTGAAGCGGCGACGTTTTCTCCTGGGGCAGCAATGACTGCCGCCCCTCCTTCGGAGCCGGCTGCACCAATGGCGGCTCCAGCTCTCGTGGCGCCGCCTCCTGCAACACCCATTCCACCGGCGCTAGCTCCAATGGCACCGAGCCCAACCGCCACTAGAATTCGCCCGAGCGGGCTAGCGGTGGCGGCCACGTCCTTCAGCTTCAGATCGCCTCCTAGGGTGGATCGCTCAAGCGCTCTGCCCACGCAGTCATCCACGGCGCCGACAGGCGTGGCGGAACACGCCTGGGAGCAACTGGCGGCTCAAGGTGTTGGCTCGATGTTGCCGCCGGCTTTCTCTCCCACATCTGTCGCCTCGACGCTTGCGCGCCACCGACCTGCGCACGCCGCACACGAAGCTTGGCGAAGCACTCGCCGCGGCCAGCGCCTTCCTCACGGAAGCCACCCAGCGCGAGGCCCACTTGACACAGCAAGTGGAGACGCTGCGCAGGGAGCTGAGGAGGGCAAAGACATAGCTGGCCAGGAGAGGGCCACTGGGGCAACTTTGCTTGCCCGGGCGCAGGAGGCCGAGACGGCGCTGAGGGAGGCGGTGGAGACGCGTGCTAATTGCACAACATCGCGACCATGCCGGTCATCATCCGGCGCATGGCGTGGGTCTTGACGCCACTTGGGGTAGATCTTCGTGGGCCATTGGAGCCAACAGCGACGCAGTACGCCCACTGCACCACCCGGGTGGCTGACGCGCTTTCGGGCCTGCCGGCCGTCAAGAATGCCCGCTCCATCTAGGAAGGGCAGCAAGTCGCCAGTACCACAGCGCCCTTCCGTGCTACTTTCTTTGTCGGACCCGAATATGCAAATCCGAACCCTCTGTGTATACCGTGACTAGTCCAGGATCACGCTTAGTGCACACAAAGCTCAACACTAGTGAATATCACAATCATACACAACGTAAATAGATAAAAGACAAAATATATTAAATATTACGGTTGTATGACCTTATGGTCAACTTACTTAACAATGCCTCATAAGGCTGAACAACAAATTGAAGCTGCGGCGGAATGAAGACGTAGGTAACCCTCAAGATACCACAAGCAATCGACAAGGCTCACACCTAAACATTCGTCTCTCTCATGGTACTCCTTCTTCAAAGATCGATGATTTTTGTAGGCAAGGGTGAGTACACCAACACGTACTCAACAAGTTGTGCCTGAGAATGCAAGTCTATATAACTATATGCAAGGCTTATTCCAAAGGAATGGCTAAATGGTTCATTTGCAACTAAGCAACATTTAAAAACACGTCTGAGATATAGATTGAAATGACAAGAAACAAATAATGATAATAGATAGATTCAAGATTTCTCAAGTAAACCAAGTGTTCTCATCCTAAGTCAAAATTCAACCTTTCATGGCAACCCGCCATCCATCCTGTGTTTTATTTTGCCAAAGTCTAAACCCTTGATTTGTAGTCCCCGAGCATTGCCCAATACCGTGAGCACGGCTATCCGAATAGTTTGTACACTCTGCAGAGGTTATGCACTTTACCCATATGACATGATAATCTCTTTGATGCCAAGCTATTAGCACACACTTCCTTTGGTATGCCGGCAGAGAATCATGACAAAGCTTTTACAATGCTCTGTCTTAACTCAGTACTACCCGCTAAGGTTTCAACACTGGTGGGACTAGTTACCACATCCAGGGCCCCCCTCTTGCGCCATCTGGGTTCATTAAAAAGGATGAACCACACCACCACGATAGTACTAAAGCTAAAGCATTGCAAATTAATCACCTAGGTGCCCCATAACAACATGTGGTTGCATGATTGACTCAGTCAAAGGCTCGCAAAGGTGTCCTTATGGTTTGATCAAAGCAAGACATACACATACCCTCGCCCATCGGGCCCACCCGCATCCCGCCCTTGCGGTTGTTCGACCTAAAATCATAACCACCCCAGGTTGATTACCAAGCACCACGTGCCATCAACAATTCAATATCGTTGCGTGACATCCATTGCCACCACAACTCAATCTCATCGTGTGACCACACATGACACACAAATTCATAACATTGTTCCATATTCCATTAGTCAAGATTAATAATCAATATTTCATGTACATGTGATGACGTGGCACGGCTAAGCACTCTAGTTCGTTCTAACCATCCATGTTGATTTCATTATTAACCAACTATAGTAAACCAACCTAGGGTGACAAGTGGATCATGGCATACAACTAGCAAGGTAGGATGTAATTCAAAGGGTACGGTAGCTAATCCCAAACTTATGTTGAAATCATTTATACACATAAAATAACAAGTGATAAGGTAAATCAAAATAGCATGCAATCTAGTTTATGGGTGCAACATGATCAAAGCACAACTTGCCTTGCTTAAGTTCCTGGTATTGCTCCGAAGATTGCTCTTGAGTTGTTAATTCCCCCTTCGAAACCTCGCTCAACTCAACGTCTACGCGAAACGAGAAGAAATAGCAAATAAACACTAAGAACAAATAGCAAATGAACTAAATAATTCAAAAAAAATCCACCATTGGAAAGATCTCAATTTTACAAATTTTTCGGAATTTGAATCACCCAAATCAGAGTTCATATGCAAAAGTTATAACATTTAGAAGTTTTGAAAATAAACTAAACTCTGGAATTAGAAATTCTAAATCTTTCTGAATTATTTTTATAAAGAAAATCCGAATTTTCCCACCCAGAACATACGGACAAAACGTGGCGAAATCTAGACTGATGAACTCAATCTAACGGTTACGGGTAAATCTACTACGTGGCCTAATATCAACCGTTCGACCTAAATCCAATGGTTGATATTTAATCTAAGACGCTTACCTATTCTGCGGTGACGTGGATGAATTCCATACGCTTGATTACGATCCGACGGTTGGTGAAGTTTCCGATCGGTGATGAAGTGACGGCGGCTTGAATTCACCGAAGACGAAGACGACGACCTCGGCTGCGCGCTCGGAAATCTCCTGGCGGCGCTGCTGTTCCTTGCGAGAATTCAGACGACTTCTCGGTGACAATTCGGCTCACGATTTTTCTTCTGCCGCTTGCTTGCCTGCGACTTCTTTCCTGTTGCTCGAGCCTTGCCGACGCCATGCGCTCCTTGGCGAAACCTCCGATCGCCGACACGACTCGCTCGCCTGCTATTTTTTTCCGTCGCTCGATTCCTTCGACGCTCGGGCGCGGGGTTTAAATAGCACACGTACTGCTCTCCCGCCCGATCGGACTCAGATTCCTTATTGATTTCGGCGCCTCACTGGAGACTTTGAATCGGCTACGCTACGGACGAAACGGGAAACTCCTTCGCGCCTAGTCTTCGGATCCGTGACGAGCTCGACGCCAGCGCAAAGATTCCAATCGATCGCACGTCTGGACCCGAGTCCTTCGACCGCTTTCGGCGCCAGCGCAAGAATTTGGAAGCGGCCACGTGCTGCTCCCGCCGGAAGACTCCCGAGCCATCGCGGCTTAGGTGCCAGCGAGAGCGTTGACTCGGTCGCTCGCCTTTCACAGGACAAGGCGTACTTCTCCCGCGCGCCGACAGCCGTGCGTCCGGTTCGGTGACGTTTTGGAGAGGATAGCCGGTTGGTTAACACATGGAAATTTAGCAGCTCCCTCTCCTGGTTGCGTGAGACAATTTCCTTCCTGAATCGACATGCTATATCCTCGATTCCTTTTAGTCTATACCAGTCATTAGCCCAATTCCTAATCCGATTCAATCCTAGAGAAAGAAAAACAAATATACGGAAATACTTCGAGACCTTCTGAACTCAAATAAATTATTCCTGGCAACCTTTATTTTGAATTTATCTATTTATCATTAGTTTTTGACAGGAGGCAATATATTTTTAAAATAAACCAAATAAATCTCAGGAAATTCCAATAAATCCAGGAAATTCACAAAAACCATAAATTGCGATGAAATAATATCAAATATTCAGAAAGTCAAAAATTGGGATGTTACAAACCTCCCCCCTTAACGGAATCTCGACCCCGAGATTTAGGCTAACTAGAGAATAGATTTGGGAATTCTTCCTTCAAATCTTCTTCATGCTCTCAAGTTGCTTCATTCTCTGAATGGTTACTCCATTGAACTCTGCAAAAGCGACTAGACTTATTCCTGATCCTACGCTCTATTACATCCAAAATCTTAATAGGCTGTTCTTTATAAGTCAGATCTTCCTGCAACTCGATAGCTTCTAACGGCGTTTGTTCTGCTGGCACTTTGATACATTTCTTAAACTGAGACACATGAAACATACCGCAGACTCCTGCTAATGACTGTGGTAACTCCAACTACTATGCAACCTCTCCTTGGTGGCTTAAGATCTTAAATGGCCCAACATACCTAGGTGCAAGTTTTCCCTTGACTTGAAACCTTTTCACACCCTTAAGGGAAGTAACCCTAAGATACACGAAACCATTGGTTTCAAGGCTCAATTCACTACGACGATTGTCATTCATAACTCTTCTGCTTTGACTGTGCTGTTCTCAGCCTTTCTCCGATCATGGCAACTTGTTCTTCAGCCTCTCTGAGTATCTCAGGCCCAAATACTGAACACTCCCTTACGGGGTTCGACAGGCTCGTCCATATAAGACTTCAAATGGTGACATCTGCAAACTAGCCTGGTAACTATCGTCATAACTGAATTCTGCCCATGGCAAACATTTATCCCAAAACGTGGCGTAAGCTAACGCACAACCTCTAAACATACCCTCCAGAATCCGATTAACTCTTTCTGTTTGACTATCGGTATGCGGGCGATAACTGTACTGAAATTCAAGCGAGTTATCATTGCTTCATGTAATTTATTCTAAGCCCTCGAGATAAATTGGATACCTCTATCGGACACAATCTTCTTAGGCACCTACGCAGTTATTAAATCCTTGACAGATTTGCCAAATGATCTTTTGAATCGTAGTCTTGATGATATGAAATGAGTAATTTTGGTTAATTTAATCAATAATGATTCATCCGAATTCATACCTTTTAGGGTCCATTTACACTAGGGATCATTTTAATGATTTGCCTCCTATAGGAATCTATAATGATTTGCAATGAACCTTTAGATTTTTAATGCATTGCCTTCATTTTTTAACACATATCATATCGAGTATCATATCCAATAGCTTTGCTCTTCAGTTTAGACCACCAATACTTTTTCTTTATATCTCATTACATCTTGGCACTTTTCGGATGAATCGAATACCTAGAATCATGGGTTTTCTCAATTATCATTTGCTTAGGATCTTTCTATCCAGCACATTGGTTTGGTCCTAAATCCTCATGGTATCCTAATCACTCAAATTTCTACTTTTTGGCTCGCCTTCTTCTTTCCTTAACTTGATTTTGTACTTCATCTACCTTGAACTTCTTATGTTTCGATCTTCTAATGTTGGTTCTATTTCCAAGGCAACTATGAAACCTTGTGGGCGACTTTTAATTTCAACTTCTTAGATTCTTTACATACCACAGTTAAGCGCTTATTATCAACATATTCGCACTGTGGCCTTATAACTCAAACGTCGACTACCATATTGGCCTTACTAAAATGCCTATGGATTCTGACACTAGACTCTTTGATCCTTTCCAGCCATTTTCTTTGTCTCATATTAAGATTTGATCGAGTAAATATATAATTTAGACTCTTATGGTTCACATCTATTTTCGTTGAGATAATGACGCCATATTTCCGAATCGTGTACTACGATGACTAACTCCGAATCATACGTAGGGTAATTTCAACTGCCTCATCGTTTATGCAACAACGTTGGTTCACTTCTCAGATTATGTCTAGAAGCATCATCCTTATATATTGAAACTACTCCGCACAGCTAGTAATACTAACACATGCGTTAATGGTAACCGCTCTTTCAACTTCCGAAAACCCCTTTTCGTTACTCTGGTATCCATGCATCTCTTTCTCCTTAACAATCGTACGAAAGGTCTAGCTATCGTCGAAAAACCTTCCTATGAACCAGTGGTATTATCTTACCATTTCTAGAACCTTTAATCTAGGTAACGTACTTTGGTTGCTTCCTATGTAACACAACTTCTACCTTACTTGGTTCAACAATAACTCCTTTAGCAGTCTTTATATGACTAAGGATTTCGACCATTTCACTTCCGGAATTCACACTAGTTGAACTTAGCATATGACTACTTCTCTTGCAATCTTTCTAAACCAATCTAACATGTTCTACATGATCTTCTCTTGTCTTAGGGTATACTAGATTGTCATCAACCATGAATTTATCAACTACTCCATAAATATCCTACTTATCATGTTTATTAGATATGCGGGGCATCAGTCAATTCAGGAGATTTAACCAAAACTTATATCGTTTATGTAGAGAGCACAATCTTAGAAACATCTTTTCCCTGATTCCTAAATTTATGATAGCCTAAGCGAAATTTTGTCCCATAGAAATTCCAATTCTCTTCTAAACTGTCCAATCATGTTATCGATCCTGATATTGGATACTTGTTTTTTACCCTTTCTTTATTTAAAGCATGATTCATTGCACTTTTCCGATCTTCTATTTTTCTTTTTGTTAACCACAAATAACGCACTAAGCTTTCTCAAAACTCTTCCTAGTAATTCTTCGTCATGCCTTTCCATTTTCCATTGATTCATTAGAAACATTTGACATTGTCTTTTCACTATTGGGTTGTATCAGGCACTAATTCGCTCACGATCTTGATCTTCTGATATGATGGCATGCTAGACAAATTCTTAGGAAATATATCAAGGTTTTCTCTAACAACTGGTGCATCTTCTAGTTGGCAAATTCCACACTGTTATCCATCAGTTGGCTAGCATAAACTATCATCGATTTACATCTCTCAGAAATAGCCTTAGGCTTGGGCATCCCCTTAATTTAAAGAATAACCTAAATATCCAACCCAATAGGATTTGCTTGGAACTCTACTCTCTTAATAAGCACTGAATTCTCAACTTCCTGGAATAAATCTAGTATAACTAAGCGCTTTCCGAAAATGACAAATCCTCGATCTAACAAGCTCAGGCTGGGTACTCCTAACTAGCCACCGTTGCACATGTATCATATTTAGATGAACCATATACGCAATAATACTCTTAGAGAACATCTAACTCATCGTTTCCCCATTATTGCTTCTTTATTCCAACACTCGGTATTCTAATGTATCAATCCTTCCTGCTTCATTTCTTCCAACAAGGAACCTTTTACATGGAATACATTACTAATCCCTCTACTTTCACCAGTAGGTTTACGACATTGCACTAAGTAAACTCATGGCTCTTAACTTTATTGATTTGGCTTTGGCGTTGGGGCTTTGATAGGGACAGAGTTGTAATTGACTTGAACCAATGCGATTGCTTTTCCTTGAGGGCATTTGCTGGCAAATTGCTTAGGTTTGTGGCAATTATAGCAGAGTCTAGGGTGAACTTTCTTTCTTGGTTATTCGTTGATTGGAACAGTATCTTTTACCTAAACGCCTTTTCTTCGATTGGTTCCCTAGACAAATTTCTTCCGCAATTTCACCGCTCACTCTTAGCGTTATGTATCGGACTGGGGTAACTTCCTGTATATCCCTAGCTATAGTAATTATTTGTCTTCCCTGTGGACATCGATTAACATAACGGCCTTTCCGGTGACAGTTGTAGCCCAAAATGTTGCGCTTCTTGCGATTCATTACTTTTTGATTCGCAACACATCCCCTAGTAAAATGATCTTCTTCACCATACAAGGGACCTACTGTGGGTGATAGCCATTTACTGTTTTTCCGTTTAAGGTCGATAGGTTTTAGGAGGGTGCATTTTTAACTCTCCAAACGACGTATCCGATGCAACAAATTTTCCCCTTCTTATTGATAATTCTCGAGTAACTAGGGTTCGTAGATTCTGTTGATGCTAGATTACGGCAGTAACTATTGGATCCAAGGGACACTGAGGTGGACAATGGTCTTGAGCCAATCTTCTGCTTCCAAAGGTGAAACATTCCCTGAAAACGTTGGCGGACGAGTCCTTATGAATCCTGATAACCTTGAGTCAACACAGGGATCACTAATAACAGTTCGAGATGCTTTGCTGACATTAGCTTGATTAGTCCTATTCTGTATTTGCTTTATTATTGCTTGCATCAACTGGGTCTAATCGGCCAAAAGCTCTTTGAAACTCTGCATATCTATCGGTAGTGACGTTCGAAAAAACAAATCCATCCTTGGAGTTTCTATTGAGTTGATTCTCACTTCCACTGGCTCCATTGTTATCGCTAATTTGAACCATATGCTTGGTTACCTTAAAGGGTTAGGGAAGAGGGAAGTAGCATAGGTAAGGAGCAAGAATCCTAATACAGGGAAGATAGGTTTAACCCAATAACTTAAGCAATCAATATTAATAACTTGGTATGGTTACTTATATAAGCCCAAAAGCTTTGCAACACATACTGCACACTCAGCAATCAAAAAGAACCAATTTAACCTAAACACACAAAACTACCATCTACATGGGTGACACTCCTATATTAGGAAACGCGACTCTCACACATGAGTCTCAACTGGCAACTTGAAGTACTGAGTCTTCTAGCTCTTGATACACTTCATTGATCCGTTCTTCCATGAGTTTGATAATTCTTTCCTTTGTGATCATTATGGCGATGCGGTGCACTCGATGTCTCCCCTAAAGTGTGGTATATCGTTTCCTACTCAAGATAACTCAGGTAAGATTTTAGTTCCATTAGTAGAGGTAAGAGAAAGAAATTTCAGCAAGGGAAAGGAGAGAATTTTTTGTAAGGACAGAAATAGAAGAATGAGATAAGTCAAGAACACAATATTCTTCTGGGTTAGGTCTTTTAATTTAGAAAATAATTTTGAAGGACCTATAGAGACGACTAACTATCTAGGGTGAAGGCCTACAGTCAGTATGGCTCTGATACCACCTCTGTCGGGACCCAAATATGCAAATCCGAACCCTCTGTGTATACCGCACTAGTCCAGGATCACGCTAGTGCACACAGGCTCAACATTAGTGAATATCACAATCATACACAACGTAAATAGATAAAATACATAATATATTAAATATTACGGTTGTATGACCTTATGGTCAACTTACTTAACAATGCCTCATAAGGCTGAACAACAAATTGAACTACTGCGGAATGAAGACGTAGGTAACCCCTCGGTATACCACGTGCAATCGACAAGGCTCAGACCCTAAACATTCGTCTCTCATGGTACTCCTTCTTCAAAGACTTGATGATTTTTTGTAGGCAAGGGTGAGTACACCAACACGTACTCAACAAGTTGTGCACAGAATGCAAGTCTATATAACTATATGCAAGGCTTATTCCAAAGGAATGGCTAAATGGTTCATTTGCAACTAAGCAGCATTTAAAAACACGTACAGTATATAGATTGAAATGACAGTAAAACAAATAACAGTAATAGATAGATTCAGCATTTCTCAAGTAAACCAAGTGTTCTCATCCTAAGTCAAAATTCAACCTTTCATGGCAACCCGCCATCCATCCCAGGTTTTATTTTGCCAAAGTCTAAACCCTTGACTGTAATCCCCGAGCATTGCTCAATACCGTGAGCACGGCTATCCGAATAGTTTGTACACTCTGCAGAGGTTATGCACTTTACCCATATGACATGATAATCTCTTTGATGCCAAGCTATTAGCACACACTTCCTTTGGTATGCTTGCAGAGAATCATGACAAAGCTTTTACAATGCTCATCTTAACTCAAGATTACCCGCTAAGGTTTCAACAACTGTGGGGCCGGTTACCACATCTAGGGCCCCCACTTGCCCATCCGGGTTCATTAAAAAGGATGAACCACACCACCACGATAGTACTAAAGCTAAAGCATTGCAAATTAATCAGCTAGGCTGCCCCATAACAACATGTGGTTGCATGATTGACTCAGGTCAAAGGCTCGCAAGGTGTCCTTATGGTTTGATCAAAGCAAGACATACACATACCCCTCGCCCATCGGGCCCACCTCGCATCTGCCCTTGCCACTTGCTTCACCCAAAATCATAACCCCCGCTTGATTACCAAGCACCACGTGCCATCAACAATTCAATATCGTTGCGTGACATCCATTGCCACCACAACTCAATCTCATCGTGTGACCACACATGACACACAAATTCATAACATTGTTCCATATTCCATTAGTCAAGATTAATAATCAATATTTCATGTACATGTGATGACGTGGCATGGCTAAGCACTCTAGTTCGCTCTAACCATCCATGTTGATTTCATTATTAACCAACTATAGTAAACCAACCTAGGGTGACAAGTGGATCATGGCATACAACTAGCAAGGTAGGATGTAATTCAAAGGGTACGGTAGCTAATCCCAAACTTATGTTGAAATCATTTATACACATAAAATAACAAGTGATAAGGTAAATCAAAATAGCATGCAATCCAGTTTATGGGTGCAACATGATCAAAGCACAACTTGCCTTGCTTAAGTTCCTGGTATTGCTCCGAAGATTGCTCTTGAGTTGTTAATTCCTCCTTCGAAACCTCGCTCAACTCAACGTCTACGCGAAATGAGAAGAAATAGCAAATAAACACCAAGAACAAATAGCAAATGAACTCGATAATTCAAATAAAATCCACCATTGGAAATATCTCAAATTTATAGATTTTTTGGAATTCGAATCACCCAAATCAGAGTTCATATGCAAAAGTTATAATATTTAGAAGTTTTGAAAATAAACTAAACTCTGGAATTAGAAATTCTAAATCTTTCTGAATTATTTTTATAAAGAAAATCCGAATTTTCCCGCCCAGAACATACGGACAAAACGTGGCGAAATCTAGACTGATGAACTCAATCTAACGGTTACGGGTAAATCTACTACGTGGCCTAATATCAACCGTTCAACCTAAATCCAATGGTTGATATTTAATCTAAGACGCTTACCGATTCTGCAGTGACGTGGACGAATTCCGTACGCTTGATTTTGATCCGACGGTTGGTGAAGTTCCCGATCGGCGATGAAGCGACGGCGGCTTGAATTCACCGGAGACGAAGACGACGTCCTCGGCTGCGCGCTCAGAAATCTCCTGGCGGCGCTGATGTTCCTTGCGAGAATTCAGACGACTTCTCGGCGACAATTCGGCTCACGATTTTTTTTCTGCCACTCGCTCGCCTGCGACTTCTTTCCTGTCGCTCGAGCCTTGCCGACGCCACGCGCTCCTTGGCGAAACCTTCGATCGCCGACACGACTCGCTCGCCTGCTATTTTTTTCCGTCGCTCGAAATCTTCGACGCTCGGGCGCGGGGTTTAAATAGTGCACGTATTGCGGCTCTCCGCCCGTCGGACTCGATTCCTTGTTGATTTGGCGCCTACCGAGACTTGAATCGGCTCGCTACTGGACGAACAGAAACTCCTTCGGCGCTGGTCTTCGGATCCGTGGATTTAGCTCGATGCGGTATAAAGATTCCAATCGATCGCGCGTTTGGACCCGAGTCCTTCGACCGCTTTCGGCGCCAGCGCAAGAATTTGGAAGCGGCCACGTGCTGAACCGAGGTGTGCGGGCCGCATGTGAGCCACCGTGCCAGGTTCGCACTCCTGATCGCTCGTCCGAAATCGACGCGAGAGCCGGGCATCACTACGGATCAGTAAAGGGGTAGCCAAGCTATCAGGACACATGACATTTCCGCGCAAGTTTTTCCGTCAGGGGACAAACAAAGGAAATAAAGCGAAAGCTCTTAAAGTAAACAACTTTATGCCATAGCGCGGTCCGCCTGCTAAAAAGCCAGCGAGGTGGGATCCTCTTCTTGGTCACCATCGCAGGGGCGGCTCTCCTTAAGCCGCCGCTCGACCATATTATTTACAACCCGGCACTCCTCCTGGCCATTAGAGTTGGTCTTGTGGATCGGGTAAAGGCTTGCCCTCCTTATCCTCACGGCGGTCATTCCTCCGATCATGGCGGTGGTCGCCACGCCGAAGCCGACGGTCGTCCACACGATCCACGGCGGTCGCGCTTTGGCGGCCGGGCATCTTCAGGCTTGTGATCGGCGGCCAGGACTCGCCTGGTCTCGACCGCCTTGCGCTTCCGCGTCCTCCTGCTCGCATGGCCGGAGCCCCTCGAAGTCCGGCCGTCCGCCCGCGCATCCTGCGCGGTCTTTGATCTTCGCTCCGAGCCTCCGCCGCTGCGTGCACACTTGTGCGCCAGGGAGAAGAGCTCAAAAGTGGTGGCAACGTCACGAGTCGCCATCTTTTCCCGCATCTTGTGGCCGCGCACGCCTCTTCGAAAGGCAATGACGATCGACTGTTCAGAGATCTGGGGAATGGTGTTGCGACAGTGGCAGAATCATCAAATAAAGTCATGCAACGACTCCCCCCGTTCCTGCTCGAGGGCATGGAGATCATCCTCCACACCCGGTTGCACAAACGCGCCTTGGAAGTTGGCGACAAAGAGGTCGCACAACTCCTCCCACGAGTGCACCGATCCTCGCGGGAGGTTTAATAGCCAGGACCGGGCAGACCCTGTCAAGGCCGTTGGAAAGTAGTTGGCCATGGCCTTTCCGGACCACGGCCGGTATCACGCACCTGATGGTGTAGATCTGAAAGAACTCCTTGGGGTTGGTGGTCTTTGTCATACTTCTCGATGGGGCGGGACGAAACCTCTCGGGTCACCACCACGGCGCGGAGAAAACGCCTAGCATCCAACGCCATAGGGGGGATCCTGCCGTCCACCCTGACCCCGGCCTAGAGACCATGCCGGGGCGGGCGGAGCATGACTCCCCAAAGAATCGGAGGATCGGGCCTCCTCCTCAGCCTGAAGGTGAGAGTCATAAGAAGAACTCTCACCCCTAGGGGCCATTCGTCCATCGCGAACGTGGCCACGTTGCAGGCTATCACGCAGGTCACTGCCGTGCGGCCGACGCCGGAGCTCCAGATGGGACCTTAGGTCCTCACGACTCTTTGTAGAGCTGGGACCTTCTTGCACACCCTTTCCCTTACTCGGCCCTTTGGCAGGCGCTTCTGCTAGGGTGTTGGAAGCTTGGGTGCCCTCCAGAGGCAAGCGGCCTCAGACGGTCGGGCATCCTCGCTGCGAGTGGGCGCATCCACAAGGCCAGCAATATCCCGCAACCACGGAGCGGCTGGGGTGTCTCGGCGAGTTCCGAGGGTGGTCAAGAGGAGGCGGATCGCATGCAGAGTTCTAGGCGAGTGGCGGCCTCCATGGCTGGCCGATGCGAACCGAAGCTTGAGCCGCTGCCAGGCGCCACCGCCCTCTCTACTGTGGTGGTGGGAGATGATCCCTCGTCCGGCGAGAATGCCGAGACGCATTCTGGGAATTGCTAGCCTCCGACGGATCTTGTTGCTGTGAGTGTGAATTCGCCATCACGTGGCGCGAACTCGTCGGAGAGATGGCCGGATGAGCCAACCACTAGCCCCCTACCTGGCGCGCCTCTGTCGACGTATTTCACCTGACAAGATTCCGCTAACAGAGTGTCAACTCCCTAGACGGAAATTATGGTTCGGTAGGGGGCATCTTTGCGGCTGGAAATCCTAATGTCTCTCGGCGAAGAGTTACGGCGTCGGGAGGCCTGTGGACACGATGATTTATCGAGTTCGAGCCCGGAATGGGTAATGACCTTTACGTCCTGCGTGCTCTTTGTTGAGAAAATGGGAAATGTTCACATGGGTGTTCTTGATTACTGTTTCTCTCGCTACTTGTTCTAGCCGACCAGACCCTTCTTCATACACTAGGGCGCCCTTATATAAATGGACCGCCTAAATTTGGAGAGAGGGTGGCATTATACTTATCTACAATACATTAATTACACCTATCCTTCAAGCTTCCACGTCTACTCACAACTCATTTATTAAGCACGCCTCCGTGGCCTTGACCTTCGAACTTCATTTAATGTCGGTGAGAGGCCTCGCCCGGTCCGCCCGGGACAGGACACTCCTACGACGGGTTGGTGAGAGGTGTCAGAGGGATGAGTTGTCGTCGCGTTTAAGCTGGACCCTTCACAATTAATGGCCACGACACGAGGTGCTAGGAGAAACTTGGTGAGGCCTTCTTCTTCATTCCTTTGGTTGCCTTCATTGGCACGACAAGGGGCCCAAGTACCGCCCACTCGCTAGGCCACCACGTGGACTCTTCGCCTGCCGCCACGGCTTTCCTGTGAACCCTCGCCCGTGAGCGAGGCGTGGTCGCATGGCCCGATTGCCGAGGGGCCATGTGGGCTTCTCGCCCGTGAGCGAGGCGTGCTCATCAAATGCCCATTGAGGCATCACTGAGCCACTCACCCGTGAAAGGCGTGGTCGCCAGACTGATCGCCGGGGGGCCACGTGGGCTCCAAATTGGGCCAGGCCATTTCTTGGGCCCATTACTTTTACGGCGGAAAGGGTACCCCGGTGCAGAGTACAACGACAATGCTAATGATGCTTTCTACAACATTTCATTCCTGATGCATCACATCGATATTATGTCTAAGGATTAGGGATTGAGCATAATGCAAGATATGTGAATCCAATTGTGCGTATCTTTGACCCCTTCATATCCATCCTCTATATTGACTAAATTATTGTACCAAGCAACAATCTCATGACCGGTCAAACGTTTCGGTGGCCCTTTACTAATGGTCGTCGCTCTACGGAAAGCATTGCTCTGTGTCCTGAACGGGTGATTAGGAGACGTGAAACGTCGATGACAATCAAAGAAACAAAATTTGCCACCGTTTTTCAAACGAAATGCATCAGTGTCACCCATACATATTGGACAACACAGTCTACCATGTGTGCTCTATCCCGAGAACATGCCATATGCAGGAAAATCGTGTATAGACCAAAGATAGGGCTGATGACCTGCAAGTCATCGCGTTCAAAAGACAAATAGGTCAAAAGAAGACAAACTAAACGGATAGATCAATTTTATAGTGATAACATGGGTAGTAAATCGTGGTAGTAAAAATCAGATCTAGCCGTACATTTCTCAAGGGTATTATAGACTTTTGATTATTTACTACATTACACATTAATTGTTATCTCTTACCTTCATTTTCTGCATACCGCCCTTTGTTGTGTTACTCATTATCACTGGCCTCTTTTTTCCACCGCCGCCACCAATCCAATCCTGTTGACCTGCCTTCTTGCCCTCTTGGATTGTGAACATGCCGTAGCTGATGTCCTCATGAATCAGTTCTGAATTTTACACAAAAACTCCAAAAAAATACACAAACATTCAAAATTAAAAAATAACTAATTGCAATACTACCACCATATGATTTCTACTACTAATACCACCAGCGGAAGTATAACTACATCCTAACAAATCTGATCCGTTAGATCAAATAGAATGGATGGCTAATATTCAATATTGTGTATTATAAAAAGGCTCAAAAGGTATGCATTAATTACCCCGGTCAATTTAAGATGCGAAGATTGGTGACGAATACTTATACCAGGGGTACCCCACAGCAAGGTATACATCTATTTCAAGATCGTCTCTCTCACAGTCGTACGGGCATGAAGGCAGGGTCGACAGCAATGCCGAATGCTGGAGAGGGTATTACCAAAGTCTCCATTCCGCATGGATAGGATTATCACTAAATATTGGCTGGAACACCGAATGAACCATCTTGGGCCCAGTTTTAAGCCCAGGGGGTCACGAAGGATCCCCGGCATCAATCAAGCCCACCAAGGGCGCTCGACCGAAACCACTGGTTTGGGCGCCCGTGAAGCTAACCGGGCCTACGGTGGGCGCCCATGAGCCCGAAACAAGGCCAGCGGTCGAGAGCCCCAACGAGCTCCGACTCCACGACCTCCGCCACGTCGCCGGTCGGCTCCAAGCTTGTCACCTGCCCCATGGACACGACGGCCATGCCAGAGTAGGTGGCTCCTTCCCAAGGTGGCCAAGGGACCGCTAAGTCAAGCGCCCGTCCCTTCGCCCCATCAAGCACAGTGGAGGGACGCGCTCCCTCCCGAGGAGGCACCAGAGCGCAGCATAGATGACGTCAGCATCTGGCAGGCGCGCAAAGGGCAGGTGCGCATCTTCCCGACGGAATGCCGCCCGCTGTGTCTACCAACCCAGGCGTGGGATGAGTAGGGACCCGTCAATCGCCGATCACGAGATCAAGAAGGACTCCGCGATAGCATACCCCTACCTTTTCCTCCAAACTCCGTGTAACACCCCTTCGCCTATATAAAGGGCGGGGCCCCGAGAAGGGTCGGTCGGTCGTGTTAGCATCCACATCCACATTCGCTGTCAGATCAAACATCTGAGGCGAACACCCTTAGCTCCTCCGAGCTCCCGAGCTCCCCCACTCGGACGAGCGCTCAAGGCCAGCCCTTGGCCCTCGCTTGTAACACTTTGTAATCCACTGAGCAATACAAAACCACACCACGAACTGGACGTTGGGATATTCGGCCCGAACCAGTATACATCTTGGACTTCTGTAGTCTAACCATTCAGGGAGAGGGAACGCGCGGCCCCTATACTTACAAATTTACTTGCCGGTTGTACGAAACACCGATAGTTAGTAGCGCCGGTAGGGGTCTCGCGCGTCATCGTCTTCGTCTCCGGACTCCCAGTCACCTCCTTGATGGCTTTCTTACGCCTGACGGCGCATTTGCGGCGAGGGCGAGATCGTTCGGCTCCCTCGACTTCATCGCCACTCGGCGATTGAGCTCGTGCTCGTCCCAGCGCCTCTCGGTCAAGTCTCGCCAAGAGCACGAACTCCATCGCCCGGCGCCGGCGACCTCGGCTTGAGGTCCTCAGACGGACCTCGACGCGAGCACATCCCCATGCGCCCGCTTCGGCGGCGGCGCGTGAGCCCCTGAGCGAGGCTTCGCCCGCGAGCTCACGATTCATGGCGATGGCTGGCTATGCGCCGGCCTCCGTCCACGACTTCTTTGGTGGTTTCCTCGATGGCGACTCGGCTTCCGTCACGGAGTAAACTACGGACGGGTTGTACTCCTCGAGTGCAACATGGCGGGCGTGGCCGACCCAGCCGCAACCCCTCCAAGTCCGGGAACCGCCGCCCAGCGTCTTAGGCGTGGGTGGCGGAGGAGAACCTCTAGGCTCGCCACGCTGCTTCGATGGCGGCCTTGAACAGTGGAGGCTCAAAAGGCCCGGTGGACAAACTCGGTGACACTGGGCGGCACCGGCCGAAACCTTCACACACGCTGGCGGCTGGCGCAGCAGCAAGACGCCCAGTCCATAAATCAATCTGGCCGAGGGGTCCGACGGTCTTCCGTTCTTCCCCACCCGGCCAAAATGTCATTTGCATACAACAATCTGCCGCGGCATCCCCGAGCCGGCAGAACCAGAGGCCAAGGCCACGTACCAGAACCTCTGGGGGCTGGTGGAGCATGCTGCCATGCAGCACATGCAAGCTTCCGGCTCCCATCACTTGGGAGCTTCCTCAAGCCACCCGAGCCGTGCGGCCGTGTGGGACCAGTGAGGTCCGGCGATGACGGTGCCGCTCCTTGAGTGGCCCTAGGCCTCGCGCAATCCGGTGCGTCGGTGCCTGGGTGACAGTCGCGACGTCCACGACACCCGCGAGGCGCGGAGGAGAATGATGAACGAGGCGGCCCGATCACGGGCCGTGGACAACGGTCGACGCCACGACCGCGACTCGAGCCGAGGGCCTGGGCCTCAGTGTTTCAGGGAGATCGCGCAGCAGATTTCCTTGCTCGATTTCGGGCACCCGTCAACATCGCCAAGTACACTGGGGCGACGAACCCCAGTGTCTAGCTAGAAGACTACCGGCTCGCATGCCGGGCGGGGGGAGCTACTGATGATCTATTTATCATCCAGTACCTCCCCATCTACCTCGCGGACTCGGCTCGAGCCTAGCTCGAGTACCTGCCCGCGAACACCATCAAGAGCTGGGCCGACCTGAAGAACCTCTTCGTCGGCAACAGAGGACCTGAAGGGCTGCAAGCAACAGCCCGGGGAGACTCTCCGGGACTATATCCGGCGCTTCTCCCAGCAATGCAATGAGCTCCTCGACATCTGCGATGCCGACGTCGTTGAGGCGTTCATCTACGGTACTACCTCCAAGGCTCTAGTCCAAGCTTGGTTGCGCCAAGCCGGGACCACCAAGGAGCTCTGGACGCCGCCACCAACCATGCTTCCGGCGAGGCGTAGAGGCCATCTTCGACAAGGGAAGGCCAAGCGGGACTCGGTCCCGATCTGCCCCTCTGCCGAAACCCACAAAAAGAATATGGGCCCGGTTGTGTTTACTGTGCAGTCCACTGGATCAATAGCTAGTACACAGATCATAACAATATGGACCATAACCATGCGATAAATAAATATTTAATTAGTCTTGGCGACATGGCCCGTTATTACAAAAGTTGGACCCGTGGGTCATACAACAATGAAACATTAAACTAGCAAATAAACTTGGCGGATATGAGTCCAAAACACCACGAGGCAAAAGATCAAGAAAACACGATCCTAGGCGTGGGATGATCCTCCTCTTCAAAGCCTTCATCAGCGGATGTTGAGCGGTGGGATCAGGCTCTTGGGTAGCTATCTCGATCTCTGATCGCTTTATGGAATAAGCGACCCGCAATGGCGAGGGTGAGTATGCAACATACTCAACAAGTCCGAAAGAAATGCGTTATGTAGTTTAATTCAAGGGAAGGAATTGGTTAATTTGCCAAAAGCCAATTTTTAAAATTTTATACTAGAATTTTGAAGAGGAATTTTCAAAGGTATTTTCTTTTAACAAATAAGAGTTTCAAACTTTTCAGGACACGGCTCAAACCGTGGAAAAACAAAACATAAACCAACTCACGGCATCGGCCATGGTTTTATTTTTTAAAAAAATCTTTTTCCACAGCACCAACTGTAGTTTTCTTTTGAAATCTTTTCCTCGTGGCTCCAACCACGGACTTATATCAAATCAAAACATTCACGGCTCCAAGCTGCGGTCTTTTATCAAATCAAAACATTCACGGCTCCAACAGTGCTTCATTTTATAAAAATCTGATTTTGAAACCAAATAGGAAAATCTACCATGTGACAACGCCCTTTGTCCACCCTTGGCCCGTGGAGTACGGCTATTGAATAGTTTGTTTACTCTGCGAGTTTGCACGCTTTACCGTAGAGATATTTCACTCTTTTTGGTCATACACTTCCTTTGGCATATAACCCCAAGTGAAAATCACAAGGCCATTTCTCTAGCTATATCTTAACTAAGTCGCGCCCTCTGAGGTTTCACCGCCAAATGGCTACAACCATAATGGAAGCCCTCTCTTGCGCTGTGGGACTCTGTGGCTCCAACCATGCCTACTCCACCGTCTGCATGCCTTAATTAAGTTTTCACTAGCTACTCGGCCGGGTCATCCCATCTGGAACCCACGGCCTTTGTTGTACATTGTTTGACAATCACAAGGATCGGTCCTTAGGGTGACTAGGGTGGTGCGTACTCAAACCGAGTCTCGTGCATTCTGCACCCGCCTTACCACCTTCCACCCTATTCAAGTTTTTAAATACCAAATCTTTCCTTTTATTTTACCAATGGCGGCACCAACTGCCCTTTTAAATAATATTTTCACTCAATCATTTAGAATTTCAAGTAACAAGCCTTCAATTAAACATACAAATAGTATTTAGCATAACTAAGCACTACTATTATACTAAACAAGGTGTCAAGCCATTTATATTATAATTAATCATTCTAGAAATTTGCCAAATGATAGATGGATTAATATGTAGCAAACATACATATTAACAAGGTATTTAACTACAATCTATCATAATATATATATATATATATATATATATATATATATATATATATATATATATATATATATTTGTAATCAATATAGCATGCAAGTTTGTAAATCTAGAAAGCATTTCAAAACATGGATCAACATGCTTCAAGGAACTTGCAAAAATTTGTTAGGAACTTGCCTTGGTCAGCGAGAGAGAGTTGTCTTCTTCTTGTTGGTCATGACGGTGTCGGCGTCAAACATTTCTATCGCACGAAAAACAACGAATAAACACACATTCGGGAAATACAGAAAATCAAATTAATTCATAACTTCATGAAAACTTCCAGATCTATAGTTTAGCATTTTAAAAGATTTATAAAATTTATTTCAACATTTTTGGACATATATTTTAAGAGGTACAAAATTCATAAATTTAGATATTCCGCGAATAATTTGACAAGATAAATTTATTTACAAAATTTTAGAAAACTTATCATAAATAGGTATTAATTTTTACTAATTAACAAAATTTGTTTTATGTAATTTGGAGCTAAAACGAGTTTGCGACGAAAATAACAAAAATCACAATTTAGTGAAAAGAACATGTACAACTAACGGATGAGTTTTTTTACTGTAGCTCGCGATTTACTGTAGCAGCACTGTTCATGCGCGATGCAGAACACATAGGATGGCCGGCGTGGAGGAAGAGAAGCCCAGAAAGCCGACTGTCCGGCCGAGTGGTGGCGGCACGGCGCGGCGAAGTCACCGGCGACGACGGCGGCGGAGGAATGAGTAAACGGCGACCGCGACCGAAAAATAGTACATCCGAATAAAAACGCACTCGATCTTTTGTAAAATCCGGTGGAACGAGGATGAGAGGGCCCTCGGAAAAGGGGGGGATGGATTGGCGACGAAGATAGACACCCAATGCCCCTTCTTATAGTGCGGGAGGAGCACCGGAGAGCTAGAAATTGCGGTGGAAACGGAAACGGCCGAGTTAATGTTTTCATGCGATTTAAAAGCAAACTTGTGGAGAATTAATTTGGGAAACGGTTGTCGACTGATGAGGATGCAACGTGGATCCCAAATATGATTTTTATTGAATTTTTGGTGATTAATTGGAGGAGATATTGAAGCTTCGGTTAGGCTCTAATGGAGGAGAGAGAAGGAAACGTTTTCTCTGGAAATGCTGGTTGAAGAAGACGACGCTACAGTAGTCTGAACGTGGGACCGACAGTTTTTTTTTGGATTTTATTTGGTTGACGTAGATAGCGCTTGAGATAAAATAGTAAAATGACTCTAAAAATCTTGGAAAATTCTCTAAAATACTAGGGAATATTTGGAACCTAATAAACTTGTTTTTGGAATTTTTGATATATATATTTTCTGCAAAAATTCTTTTAGTAAATCCAGACACTTGTACAAATCTTTATAAAATCAACAAACTTAATTTATAAGTCAAATTTTAAAAATATTTGAAAAGAACATTCTCATTTTTCAAATGATTTTATTATAAACAAGATTTTATTTTATTTTGTTATTATTTTTTTTATCGAATGCTACATGCGTGATTTTAATTTTCATGAAAAATGAGGATGTTACAAACCTACCCCCCTTAAATGGAATCTCGACCCCGAGATTCGATAGAGCTGGGAAAAATATTTGGGAATTCTGCTCGTAGGTCCTCTTCACGCTCCCAGGTAGCCTCCCTCTCGGTATGGTTGCTCCACTGCACCTTACAGAATTTGATACTTTTGCTGCGAGTTTTGCGAACTGCCTCATCCAAAATCTGTATTGGATACTCCTTATAAGAAAGATCCTGCTATAAATCTAACTGTTCTAAGGACATGTGTTCCTCTGGTACTCGAAGACATTTTCTTAGCTAAGACACATGAAATACATCATGCACATCAGTTAGTTGTGGTGGTAATTCCAATTGATACGCCACCTCGCCTTTTCTAGCCAAAACTTTGAACGGTCCAATATATCTAGGTGCAAGCTTTCCGCTAACCCGAAATTGTTTGATTCCTTTCATTGGTGAAACTTTCAAATACATGAAGTCGCCCTCGGCAAATTTCGGGTCCCGACGTCGGTTATCAGCGTAGCTTTTCTGTCGGTTTTGAGCAGCTTTTAATTTTTGCTGGATCCGCCTCACTTGTTCTTCTACCTCCTTAAGTACATCTGGTCCAAACACTTTTCCTTCTCCTGTTTCCTTCCAATAAAGTGGTGTTCGACACTTGCGTCCATATAATGCCTCGAAAGGTGACATCTGAATACTTGATTGATACCCATTGTTGTATGAAAACTCTGCAGAAGGCAAATTCTTATCCCAACTTGTCTTGTTTGTCAGAGCATAGGATCTGAGCATATCTTCTAAAACCTGATTTACCCTTTCAGTCTGGCCATCTGTTTGTGGATGATATGCTGTGTTGAAGTTAAGGTTCGTGCCTAATAAACTATGCAACTTTTGCCAAAACTTTGAGGTGAACTGAGTACCTCTATCCGACACAATTTTCTTGGGTACTCCATGCAAACACACTACCTTCGTCATGTACAACTCTACCAATTTGTCTCCAGTGTAGGTGGTTTTAACAGGAATGAAATGAGCAGATTTAGTCAGACGATCAACTATAACCCAGATTGAGTCCTTGGTAATCCAATGATGAAATCCATTCCTATCTCTTCCCATTTCCATTCGGGAATTTTTAACGGTTGTAGTAATCCTGCAGGTCTCTGATGCTCAGCTTTCACCCATTGGCAGATATCGCACAAAGTAACAAACTCTGCAATTTCTCTCTTCATACTGGTCCACCAGAACGATCCTCTCATATCCAAGTACATTTTGGTACTTCCTGGATGAAGGGAGTAGGCGGTCTCATGAGCTTCCTTTAAGATTATTTCCTTAATTTCTTTCTTATTGGGTACAAAAATTCTTTTCCCAAACCATAGAGTACCATTTTCATCTGTTGTAAATCCTAGAGCTTTTCCTTTCTTCATCCTCTCAATAATTTCGAGAACCTCTGCATCTTCTTTCTAAGCTTCGAATTTGGTCCTCCAAGGTAGGTCGTAGTTCCATCATATTGATGTATCCTTGCTCCACCACCTCCAAATTCATTTTCTTGAATTCTTCGTGCAAAGCTAGCTGGCTTTCCTTAACTAATATATTATTACAATAATTCTTCCTACTCAGAGCATCGGCCACTATATTAGCTTTCCCAGGGTGATAATGGATTCTAACATCATAATCCTTTATCGGCTCAACCATCTTCTTTGCCTCATATTTAAATCGGTTGAGTGAATATATACTTTAAGCTCTTATGATCGGTGTATATCTCAATTCGATTCGATGAGGTAATGCCTCCAAATTTTAAGGGCATGTACTAATTTGCTAACTCCAAATCATGAGTAGGGTAATTTTCCTCGTGAGGCGTGCGCCTAGATGCATAAGCCACCACTTTACCTTCTTGCATCAACACACAACCTAAACCTTGCTTGAAGCATCACAATAAACCACAAAGTCCTTTTGTATATCGGGTAATGTCATCTTGGAGCGGAGAGGTTAGTTTCTTCTTGCGCTTGGAAACTATCTTCGCATGACTAGGTCCATTCAAACTTCTTTTCTTTCTTTAATAGTTGTGTAAGTGGTTTAGCGATTTTGGAAAAATCTTCTATGAATCTTCTATAATATCCAAACCAAACCAAAAAACTTCTAATTTGAGTTCTTGATTTTGGTTGCTTCCAATCAAGTACATCCTTTACTTTACTTGGGTCAATGACAACTCCTCAATTTGAAATGACATGGCCCAAGAAAAGACTTCTTTTATCCAAAACTCGCATTTCTTGAACTTGGCATAAAGCTTATGTTCTGAGTTTTTCCAAAACTAGACATAAATGCTTCTCATGTTCTCCTTCATCTTTGGAGTATATCGAATATCATCAATGAAAATAACTATGAATTTGTCCAAAAATTCCATGAACACCTTGTTCATCAAATGCATAAAATAAATTTGGTGCATTAGTTAATCCGAAGGACATCACGGTGAACTTCGTAAAGTCCATACCGAGTGGTGAAGGCGATCTTAGGAATATCTTCCTTCTTGATTTTAATCGATGGTACCTTGATCTTAAATCTATTTTTTAGAAAACACAAGCTCCCTTGAGTTGGTCAAATAGATCATCGATCCTTGGCAATGGGTACTTGTTTTTTATTGTCACTTCATTCAAAGATCTATAATCGATACACATTCTCAGGGTATTATCCTTCTTTTTCACAAAAATAACTGGAGTTCCCCAAGGTGATGAACTAGGGCGAATGAAGCCTTTCTTTTGTAATTCTTCAACTTGCTTCTTTAATTCCATTAATAGGTTAGCAGACAACCGATAGGGTTTACGATGGATTGGGGTTGTGCCGGGAACTAAGTTAATAACAAACTCTATATCTCGATCGGTGGCATGCGGCAAGTCATCGGGAAAGACTTCGAGGTATTCTTTTTGCTCTTTGATGCGATTCAATGTTATTTCCTTTAATTGATTCAACGGTGAGTGGGTCTTGAAGCAAGGTCGGATAAGAAGCATACTTGAGCTCCATCTTTATTGACAAGAGATAAGGTATGGTTGGCACAATTAATTTGTCCTTCATGTTTAGTTAACCAGTCCATACCAAGTATTACATCTATTCCCTGGGAATCTAATAGGATAAGCTTTGCTAGAAACTTCACCCCATTAATTTCTATTACTAGCTTGGGACATACCTTTTTAGTCATCATTTCTTTTCGAGGATTTTACTATCATAGGGTTCTTTAGGTTCATTGTCTCCCAATGGTTCCTTTCCACAAAACCCTTGGATATGAATGAATGAGATGCACGAGAATCAAACAAAATTGTAGCAGTCTGAGTTTACGAGAAATGTACCCATCACTACATTCGAGCTTCTGTGCTTCTTTAGCGGAGATATGGTTCACATGGCTCCTTCCAACTCGATTTGGGGTTCTGGAGTCCGAGGTTCCCCGACCACGACTTGGTGTCTGGACTAAAGTCGATCCTAGGTTGAATGGGCTGGAGCTATGTTTGGCGCCTTTGAGGACACTTGGTTGCATAATGTCCCATTTGATGACAATTGTATACTTGCACATCTGTTGTATTGTTAGTTTTCTTTGGCGAGTAATGGGGTTTTGACAGGGGTGTCTGTACATGTCGGACGAGGTCTGAGATATCATGGTCCTTTGCACTTCTTTGAATCGGCTTGCTAGCTTGAAATTGTCCAAACCTTGGCCTAGACCCACTGGCTACATGTTGACCTTGAATTGCTAGCTTTCTCTTACGATTCTCATTTCGCTGACGTTGTATGTCCTCTTGAGCCAGAGCTTTGTTCACTAGTTGTTGGAAAGTGGCATAATCATTGGAAGCCAATAAAGCCTTGATCTCCGGGTCCATCCCTTCCATGAATTTCCAAATCTTGTCGGCCTCATTGGCCACTTCAGTTGGAGCATATCGAGCTAATTGGTTGAACTTATGCAAATAGTCAGTCATGGTCATATTACCCTGTTGGAGCCTATGGAATTCTCGCCTCTTCATTTCCATTACTTCTTTGGGAATATGAGCATCCCTAAAAGCCTGAACAAATTCTTCCCTGGTAATGGCAGGTGCATTTGGATGGGAAGCACAGAAATTCTCCCACCGGTAGCAAGATCGCCTGCGAGTTGATGTCAATGAAGTTGGCGCTTTCATAGTCATCACACTGAGCTAATGTCGACTTCGGTCCATTTCTTTGATCGAATCATTTGCGACTAGTGGATCGATGGACCCCATAAAGGTAGAAGGTCTTGTCGCATAAACTCTCCGAACTTGGATTGCAATTTGGTGAGGTTGGGCTTGATTATTGAAGTTATTGGCTATGCCTTGAAGTACTTGAAGATGCATAGTCGGTAGGCTGATTGGATAATCAGCTCTCCAACGAGGAAGAATTTGTCTTGGGTTCCTTGTCCGAGTGGTGATTGATTGTTGGCGAGGTGTTGAGTTTGCCCACGACCTGCCACGACCATCTGCATTGCTACCGGCTCAACATCACCATGGCCTCTGCTCAGTATTCACCATCTGGAATTGAGAATGGGAAAAACACAAGGAAAGAGGAAAAACAAAGTTAAGAAAACAAGGAAATAAGCAATCATCCCACAACATGACAAAGACTAAACCACGAAAGAAACACCAATGAAATCTTATATAAAATAAAAGCTTTTGATAAGATGGTCGTATCACAAGCGCATAGAGCACGATCTGATCCACCACACTCTTTATTACACGTTCTAATCGTGGACAAAAGATGGACACTACTGGCCAAGACTAACTACTCCCTTCACCTTCCTCGAAGGCGAAGGAAGGTCCTCTTCACTCTGCTGCGGGATGCACTAACATCCCGAGAAGGTCTAGCTCTCTGGGCGATCAAGAATCCCAAGGAAGTCCCCAAGGATGGCTTGCGACGGACAAACTTCTTGTGCAGTCCTTCTTATCAATGGACCACGGCGGCGCTTGACCATGAGGCATCTGAGGGGTCAAACCTCGTGAAGCTCCTCTTGACAGGGCTGGAAGTGGTGCTACGGTGTGCCTCTGCATGTGGTGGTGGAAGTGGGCTATGACCCGAGCTTCCTTAAGGTGATGGTTTTCCTCCTTGCTGCCTAACTCCTGCGCACATCCTGGAGCTCACAAGAGATGTGAACATAGGCGTCATCCTGCTACCGGATGAAGCGAACCCATGCGCGACTGTCGTCAGTCAGACTCAACTCCAAGCTCCAGGGCGCGGTGACTCCTCCCAATCGATGTCGGGAAAGAGCCGATGCAGGGTGTCATCGGTGAACACGATAGTTCTCACCCAAATGGATGAGAGCCTCTCTAGCGACATCTGAAGTGCATCTCCAAGCATCGATCGTTCGAGGTGAAGTAGAAGGGGCGATCTTCCGCATTGAACTCCTAGCGTGAACCCGCAACTCCGACTTTTCACATGTTGTAGCCAATCTTTGAGCACCGAGTTTGCATCGGTATTCTAGGCGATGGGAAATCCCAACTCTGGAGCATCAAAGACAAGCGCTCACAAAAACCTCCTTCCTTCTCGACAAGCGAGGTATAGCAAGGCATCTGCAAATTTTGAAACAAGGCAAGGTCGATAAAACTTTTTAAATGAAAGATAAAGCAGAGCAAGATGCTAAGATAGAAAAGATAGAAGCAAAGGAACTTAGAAGTTCATAAATATATTTTATGCAAATAATCATCCTTAAGGCTTGGCCATTCTAACTAGGTCACGTTCTACAATCTTGGCTCGATACCATTACTGCCGGAACCCGACAAAAGAATACGGCCCCACCTGTGTCGTTTGCATGCTAGTCCCTGGATCAATAGCCAAAGTACACCGATCAAAAGCAAGATGGACCATAACCATGCGATAAATAAAGATTTAATTCGATCTACCGCCGACAAGGCAATTATTACAAAAAGTTGGACCGTGGGTCATACTGCCAGCCGAAACATTAAACTGAAAAATAAACTTGACGAGGCGGAGTCCAAAACACCACAGGCAAAGACTGAAGAAAACATGATCCTAAACGTCCGGATGATCCTCCTCTTCAAAGCCTTCATCGCAGATGTCGAACGATGGGATGCAGGCTCTTGGGTAGCTATCTCGATCTCCGATGCGCTTTATGGAATAAGGACCCATAATGAAAGCGAGGTGAGTATGCAACATACTCAACAAGTCCGAAAGAAATGCAATATGTAGTTTAATTCAAGGGAAGGAATTGGTTAATTTGCCAAAAGCCAATTTTTAAAATTTTATACTAAAATTTTGAAGAGCAGTTTTCAAAGGTATTTTCTTTTAACAAATAAGAGTTTCAAACTTTTCAGGACACGGCTCCAACCGTGGAAAAACAAAACATAAACCAACTCACGGCATCGGCCATGGTTTTATTTTTAAAAAAATCTTTTTCCACAGCACCAACTGTGGTTTTCTTTTGAAATCTTTTCCTCGTGGGTCCAACCACGGACTTATATCAAATCAAAACATTCATGGCTCCAACCGCGGTCTTTTATCAAATCAAAACATTCACGGCTC
Organism: Guadua angustifolia; assembly: GCA_036346375.1. Lineage (NCBI taxonomy): Eukaryota > Viridiplantae > Streptophyta > Magnoliopsida > Poales > Poaceae > Guadua > Guadua angustifolia. The sequence continues at coordinate 40,363,077 of CM070500.1, forward strand.
CAACCGTGCTTCATTTTATAAAAATCTGATTTTGAAACCAAATAGGAAAATCTACCATGTGACAATGCCCTTTGTCCACCCTTGGCCAGTAAGTGCGGCTATTGAATAGTTTGTTTACTCTGCGAGTTTGCACGCTTTACCCGCGAGAGATATTTCACTCTTTTTGGTCATACACTTACTTTGGCATATAACCCCAAGTGAAAATCACAAGGCCATTTCTCTAGCTATATCTTAACTAAGTCACGCCCTCTGAGGTTTCACTGCCAAATGGCTACAACTATAATGGAAACCCCCTCTTGTGCCTGTAGGACTCCTGTGGCTCAACCACGCCTACTCCACCGTCGGGCATGCCTTAATTAAGTTTTCACTAGCTACTCGGCCAGCCCGTCCCATCTAGGAACCCATGTCGACTGCTTGTACATTGTTTGACAATCACAAGGGATCGGTCCATAGGGTGACTAGGGTGGTACATACTCAAATCGAGTCTCGTGCATTCTGCACGCCTTACCACCTTCCACCCTATTCAAGTTTTTAAATACCAAATCTTTCCTTTTATTTTACCAAATGGCGGCACCAAGCGCCCTTTTTAAATAATATTTTCACTCAATCATTTAGAATTTCAAGTAACAAGCCTTCAATTAAACGTACAAATAGTATTTAGCATAACTAAGCACTACTATTATACTAAACAAGGCGTCAAGCCATTTATATTATAATTAATCATTCTAGGGCTGCCAAATGATAGATGGATTAATATGTAGCAAACATACATATTAACAAGGTATTTAACTACAATCTATTATAATATATATATATCTCTACTATTATAAAGCAGCAGTTGGTGGACGGTCCGTTCTTCCGCGGGCCCACTCTCCAGCCCCCAACCCCCCTCCTCACTCCATACGTACATAGCGCAGCGACGACTCCTCGGCTCCTCGCCCTAAACTCCTCGCGCGCCCCCCTCCTCGGCTCCTCGCCGCCTCAATCTCCTCATGACAGACGACAATCTCCTCGCCTTGACCTTTCCCTCCCCACATTTGTCCTACCCTTCTTGTGCCTCCTCACCTTTCGCCACCGCCGCTTGCGCTCAAGACGCATCATAAGGAGGGCCAGCCGCCTTGACTTTCACGATACAGTGCTGCGGACACAGTCTCCCAGGCGGGCTGCTCCATCGCTAGGCGTTGAGTCGTACATCTGGGCGAGGTGAGCAGGCTCTTTGTCGGCGTAATTTGTCGCGCGCGTGCTCGCCAAGTACAATAGCGGAGACCTAGCCTACTTGACGGCCCGTGGTGCGCGGCAACCTTAGCCCGCGCTCCACGGTGTGGAGGGCTCGCGCAAGGAGCTATTCGTGTGGCTGCCCGTGAAGGGCATCGTCATTGCCAACCCGGGCTCGGTGTCATCTGTTTCGACATTGGCTACAGGCGCACAAGAGGCTCTCGAGGTCGCTCTTGAGGCACCGGGCCGCAAGCCGTCGTGCCGCCGCCGGATGGGTGCCGCCAACGCCGCTAGGTGGAAGGACAAACAAGGTGAGATTTTCTTTTCTTGAGATGCTTAAGGTGTGAGATTAGTTCATGGCATGGTTTCTTGGTTTGTTAGGACCCTCTCCCTCTCTTGGTTGGTAGGTAGGTAGTTAGCCTTCTTGCGAAGTTCATTTCGACGTCTGTCGGTGGAATGCGCAATGAATATTCCACTCGGTTGTGGGTTTTGGTCGAATTGATCATCCCCAATCTCGTCTGAGCATCATCTTGCCTCCCAATCGCTGATTTGATTCGAATCGGTGAGACATCTCGCCCTTTCTATGAGATCCGGTTCCAAACATTGGATTCGAGAGCTGATTAGAGGGAGGAAATAAATAGTGATCTTTGTGCAAAATTGCTCATTTCTTATTCTTAGATTTCTATTGCACGATCAAATGGGATCGATGGGCCTTGGTTACAAGTTGGCAAGTAGGCCGTTCTTTGATTGATTGAGGCGGAGGTGTAAAGTTGGAATTTTATGGTTTCTTGAAGTTGGAAGCTTGTGGAGGAGTAATTCTTGGAGGGTGGGTGATTAATGGCTTGATTCTGATTAAATTTAGCAGCGGTAGCTCATGGCTTCGTTCATCCGGTGATTGGAAATCAAGGCCGTGATTTTGCATGGAATTCGAGCATTTGAAATTTATTACGTAAAAAACACTGCTACAAAATTGAAAACAAAATCTTGGTTTCTTCGGCGTAAATGTTTCAATCAATTCTTTGATGTGGTGGATTAAGCGATCTGGCGCGATTGATTGGATCCGGTGTTGATGGATTCAGCGCAGAAGCTCGCGTTCTTGGTCGATCAAATTCGGTCACGTGGATAAAGAATTTAGTTTTTGTGGTTGTGCTGAGGCGGGCAAGTTGCGGTTGTAGTATTGCAAGTGGCAAGAACACAAGCTTCACTTGAACAGTGTAGGGTCATGTCGCCATCAGAGATCCACCTCCCTACCTCACACGCAATCTTCACTTGGCGCGCATCCGGATCCACCTCCCCACCCACAAGATCAAGGCGATCAATCCTCTCCCGATCCGCCGGGATCTGGTGCTCTCCACAGTGCTTTCCTTTTTAGCCTTGATGCCCTTCCGATTCAGTGAGATGAGTCTTCTCACCTCTTTCCCTTTTATCGCCTCTTTTCCTTTTATAACCCCTCCGTTTCTTCTTTGCTCTTGCGAGATATGTGTTTGTTTGGCGGCGAGAAAGGTGCATCGAGAACTGCTAAGGGCGTGGCATCAGCGGCGGTGGCGAGTGGCTGCGTCGTGGAGTTCGTTGGGTTCTTACGGGAGGCGTTTCGGGCCGCATTTCAACGACATTGTGCGGTATGGGGAGCGGGATGGTGAAAGGGTGGTCTTGGATTTGGCGGTGTTCTTTATTTGCTTTCGATTGGATTAGTGTCTCGTGTAGGCATTTGAATGGAGTGAATGGATAATTAGTACACCACGATCCAAATTGGGCGTCGTGGGAGGTGGTGATGATGTGCAATCGAGGCATCATATATTCGGATGTGTTACAATAGGTGATATTGATGATCTTACAATGGAGTCGTGTGGTTGCTGTTTTCTCCCTTTGAGATTATATGGTTGATTGCTATATGTGGAAGACACACGGTTCGTTTTGCATATATGCCTTGGTACAGGCATTCCTTGTTACACTTGTTATGTGGATCAAGCAATTTTGGCACATGGTGTATAATTTTCCATTTGGCATAATATAATACCGTGGATTATTGATGGCTTGAGGCGAAACTTCGATATGTTCCGCGAATTATCGGGGTCAGATTGCAGGCTACCATGCTAATTTAGTGGTTTACAGAGTCGTATGATGCCAACCAGGTTGTATCTATTCAGATTTTTTGGTTTGCATATATGATGGATGTAGTCGACTACCTGATTCACATTTCACGTTTTGATTGTTGTTAATTCCTATGTACCACCAGCTAACTTATTCAGTTGTTGACTTGTTGTCTCATTTCTAAATGATTGTTGTTTGGACTTCATTATTTTTTGACATCAGGTCTTTCAATCCATGTATAGAATTCTATATTACCTAGAGTACTATTTATTTTGATTGGTATTAATAAATAGTAGTCTAGGTAATCTAGATTACCTAGACTACTATTTATTTTCAATGTTATTGATCCATGCTATTTTCTGCACACAAGTTTCACGTGTTCATGTGGCATTGTTTGGTGGTGCAGCCACCTGCTCTCTCTCATACGTTCAACTAAACCAAATGTCATCTTTAGAGAAGCGGTTGTGCGGAACCAAAGATTGGTGCATTTGAGCGGAGTTGTTTTAATTGGAAAATGTAAAAGATCGAATGGAATTCAGTTACTTCACACTCGCTTCCTTTCTCGCTCGTAAGTGTTTGGCTTTGTGAATCTTCTACTAAAAGCGGTTTAGCGAATAAAATAAGCTTTAGTTATGCTTCTCGTTTGAGAGGCTCGATAAATTTTGCATCTGGTAAAAGTTCTTAGGTACTTCATTTGTAGTGACATGTGATGATCATACGGATCTGTTTCATCCATGTTCTTTTCACCAAGTACATGCCACCGGATGGTCAAAGCTTCAAAATGTTGACCACATGGATCCATGAAGGGTGTACAAATTAGTGTGGTTATAATGGGAAAATGTTGCTGCCCTAGGCTTTACTTTTCATCGATGCTTGAAGAATTGTTGGTAATTTAGTCTCCATTATAGGTCTATTTGAAGTTTTGTACGAGGATTACTTGCATTATCCGATATGTTCTTGCCACATTAGGGGATTGACATTATAAAATCGTGTGAATTTTCCTTGATTTTGGAAAGCATCATAATTGTGTAATTGTTGGCAATTTTTTGATCTGAAATAATTCTATATTGGTCTCTGCGTGATAGAGAATGTGTTGGCGATCTAGCAACCTCACAATTTACCAAGCGATATATCGGTCGGTTTAGAATCTCTGCTCATCTACAATCTAATGTAAAGGTTGAGAGAGTAAATTTACCAGCGAGGTGTGTCTTTTAGTTTCTTGAGTGTGTTAGCAGATCTAAAACCCTTAAATGAACATACCGTCAAATATCGGTAGAAGAAACTAATGTCATATAACTTTTTGGGTGGTAAGGAATTAATCTTAAGGTTGTAAACAACATCCGGTTTTAATTACAATTGGTGTAGAATTCAGCTTTTAGGTAAAGGTTGACCCTCAAAAATTTTATCTTTCTTTGACAGATAGAAGTGGTGTCAAGGTCATTTACAAGCTTCTTGAACCGTGCTCCTAGGTGAGGGTTTTGCATCCTCAAGTTTGCATTACGATTGTCTTGTATGCCATGGTTGCATAGTTGCATCCACCATCTGCAAACTTCCCGATATGTTCTTGACTTTTAAGCAGGTTTATGCAACACACAGGCATTGAATTCCGGTTGGTATTGGTCGTTAGCCTTGTCCATCATTTTCCTTTTTTAAAAAGTTAACCTTGTATACAACATTAGTAAGAAAGGGGTTTCTAACATATCCTCGATGGTATGTTTCGTTGGAGTGTTTATAGCTTTTAGACTATCAAATGGAATCTGCTTAAAGTTGGTAAGGTGCATGATTCATTGGATTATGCAAACTTTATTGATATGGAATTATTTTCTTAGGCTTGTAGTCTTATACATCAGAATCGGTTGGACACCTTTGCGCAAAGCGGCACAAGGTAAAACTATACTTGAAGTAGCTTCCTTGTATATTTGCCTTTGTGCATATTACGGATCATCTTGATTCTTGAACAATCTCTTCTGTAAAGAAAATAAAACGTAAAACTAATTTGGTCAATTGTTCATTCCTACTTCCTTTGGAAAAGACAATGTATCCACCTAAATGTCATCCTGCGGGGTTTTAAATAAGACATAAGCGTAAAACTTTCTAGGAGTTGGAAATAATGTAGTGCATCTAAATATGGTACATACAAAGTCGCGAGAGGACAGGATGTGGATCCATCCTTGGGTAGATTTTGGGCTCCTAGCCAAATAACCGAGCGAACATTGGGTGCATGTGTAAAGGTGAGTATGAAAGATCATGTCATTTTAACATTGCGTTCGAAGCCAATATTATTAGTAGAAAATAGAAATACAACATAACCTTTTTTGTTTGAGACAATTCACTGCAGTTTTAGAATCTGGATACGGCATCTATTTGTGCCAACCTTCAACTTCTTCGACCTAAGATGGCTGACTAAATCTGTGTGTCACGGTGTCTTATCTCTTAGCGGACCGCCCTTGAAGATATATTTGGTTTTATTCATGTCGGAGGAGAAACCATAAAAACTTTTATGTCGGGAGAAATAGATGTTTGATCTTGTAGCAAAATTTTCTTTTATTGCTTGACCTTTATGTTTAGATTACCAATTTTATTTTCCATAGCAGCGTTACAGACCTTGAACTATGGATATATTGTTTATCGGTTTAGCAAATTACACTTATGTTGCTAGAGAAATTTTCTCGAATTGAGGAGCAATTTAGCACATATAACTGTTCCAAGAATCATGCCATCGTGCACTATGGGTCATCCTTGTGAGGTATTGATAATTTAATAAATTTGTTGATACAAAGGAGCATGCTATTAATTTTTAAAACTACCCCCTTTCAATAGTCAACTAATTTGTATCTGAATAAGTTATTCAAATTGCTCACGAACTTCTTTTTCCTTTTGCACGACTTACGGATGGATGATTGTTTTTGGCCAAAGTCTTGGCTTCAAAATAATATACTTAAATTCTGAATATTAAAATTTGAAGCGAATTGGGTTTAGACTTGGAAGCTGGTATATACTTTTCACTAGAAACAACTATTATGTGATTTACGGTACTTGAGCTCGAGGATATTTGCAAAGATGGTATGTTCTCCACATTGAAATTGGGTGGAAATTGAGCTGATCCTCATAGGTCTCGAATATGTATGCATTCAACTTCTTTATAAGCTAAACTTTCATCTTTAAATTTGAGCTAATGTATTGAGGTTAATCTAGATGAATAATTTAAGCTTTTTCTTCTTTTGGTGTTTTTGTGAGTATGGCTATGTGGTGTCTTCTGTCTTTTTTTGTCAGCTTTATTAGTTACACAAGTGAATAATGACTTTTATCCTTCTGTTATCTGTTGTCAGATTTATGAATTACCTAAATGAGGTTGTTAACAAGGTACCAGATCTCGGTGGCGCTAACTCTTGTGGAGATGAAAGAGGATTACCCAGAAGAAGGTAAATACAATCGTTAGAGTCAACTTTGCATGACTCATTTTAACAACTAATTGGCAACTTATTAATGCTTGAAATTCATTTTTCAGAAAAGCCTTGTCAAATGGAAGTGACCCAGAGAATGAGGAATCTCGATCCAGCAAAATGGTATACCTTCATTACATATCATCGGAGTCAAGGTGTGTTAATGGATGAGTTCATGACAGAATTGTTGCTTTTGCAGGCCATAAGAAGCTCAAGCATCAATCCTAGAGGACAAGACAGAGGTTGAGGCGGAGGATGAGGATGACCACGTGCCAAGAAAGGAAGTTGGTTATGTACAATTTGAGGATGAGAAGCGGCATATTTCTTTGAACAAGGTGAAAGCCTTACCAGGAGATGATATAGTTCCAGAGACTATTTTGTGCTACAAGATCAAACATCTATCATCTTGTAGCACAATTTTCTTTTATTGCTTGATTTTTATGTTTCGTTACCAATTTTATTTTTCGTAGCAACGCACGGGCATTGAACTAGTATATATATATATATATATATAATCAATATAGCATGCAAGTTTGTAAATCTACAAAGCATTTCAAAACATGGATCAACATGCTTCAAGGGAACTTGCAAAAATTTGCTAGGAACTTGCCTTGGTCAGCGAGGAGAGAGTTGTCTTCTTCTTGTTGGTCAGCGACGGTGTCGGCGTCAAACGTTTCTATCGCACGAAAAACAACGAATAAACACACATTCGGGAAATACAGAAAATCAAAATAATTCATAACTTCATGAAAACTTTCAGATCTATAGTTTAGCATTTTAAAAGATTTATAAAATTTATTTCAACATTTTTGGACATATATTTTAAGAGGTACAAAATTCATAAATTTAGATATTCATGAATAATTTGACAAGATAAATTTATTTACAAAATTTCAGAAAAATTATCATCAATAGGTATTAATTTTTACTAATTAAAAAAATTTGTTTTATGTAATTTGGAGCTAAAACGAGTTTGTGACGAAAATAACAAAAATCACAATTTAGTGAAAAGAACATGTACAACTAAGTAGCAGCACTGTTCATGCGCGATGCAGAACACATAGGATGGCCGGCGTGGAGGAAGAGAAGCCCAGAAAGCCGACTGTCCGGCCGAGTGGTGGCGGCACGGCGCGGCGAACTCACCGGCGATGACGACGGCGGCGGAGGAATGAGTAAACGGCGACTGCGGCCGGAAAATAGTACATCCGAATAAAAATGCACTCGATCTTTTGCAAAATTCGGTGGAACGAGGATGAGAGGGCCCTCGGAAAGGGGAGGGATGGATTGGCGACGAAGATAGACACCCAATGCCCCTTCTTATAGTGTGGGAGGAGCACCGGAGAGCTAGAAATTGCGGTGGAAATGGAAACGGCCGAGTTAATGTTTTCATGCGATTTAAAAGCAAACTTGTGGAGAATTAATTTGGGAAACGGTTGTGGACTGATGAGGATGCAACGTGGATCCCAAATATGATTTTTATTGAATTTTTGGTGATTAATTGGAGGAGATATTGAAGCTTCGGTTAGGCTCTAATGGAGGAGAGAGAAGGAAACGTTTTCTCTAGAAATGCTGGTTGAAGAAGACGACACTACAGTAGTCTGAACGTGGGACCGGCAGTTTTTTTTCGGATTTTATTTGGTTGACATAGATAACGCTTGAGATAAAATAGTAAAATGACTCTAAAAATCTTGGAAAAATTCTCTAAAATACTAGGGAATATTTGGAACCTAATAAACTTATTTTTGGAATTTTTTGATATATATATTTTCTGCAAAAATTCTTTTAGTAAATCAGACACTTGTACAAATCTTTATAAAATCAACAAACTTAATTTATAAGTCAAATTTTTGAAAATATTTGAAAAGAACATTCTCATTTTTCAAGCGATTTTATTATAAACAAGATTTTATTTTATTTTATTATTATTTTTTTTATCGAATGCTACATGCGTGATTTTAATTTTCATGAAAAATGAGGGTGTTACACTCCGACCGCTCCGACAAGCGGAAGCGGAAGGGAAGCAAGGCATGAAAGGCCATGTGGTCGCCACGACCGCCTACTACAAGCAGCCGAGCATAGCGATCGCCGAACCACCGCCAGCGATGGGCGACCCGTGTCGCATCACGAGTACCGTCGAGCACAAGCTTCGAGGGCTGCGAAACCACTGGCGCCTCATTTCGAGCCCCCACGTGGGGCAAAGGAAAAAGCGAGGACCGACACGGGCCGGGGCCAGCTAAGGCGAGCAAAGTTCCCCGAACCCGAGCAGCCGCCTCGCTGATCTTCAGCGGACGGCGAGCTCTGGCAAACAAGCGGCGGCTCAAGCTCGCCTTCGGGAGGTACACATGGCGACTCTGTCGCGCCGATACCTCGTGGTCGGAGTCTCCGATCACCTTCGATCGAGCAAACCACCTCGACCACGGCCGCGCCGGGGAGACATCCATAGTCGTTGCCCGTTAATGAGTCCAGCGCTGTCCAAGGTGCTCATGGGCGATGGCGGCGATCTCAATATCACGTATATTGAGACCTTCGCCCACAGAATCCCTTGCGTGCGTCTCCGGCCAAACAAAGCGCCTTTCCGCAGCGTCGTCCGGGCAGCGAGCCCACCGCTCGAGGCGGAATCGACACGCGTCACTTTGAAACCTGAACAACCGCATTTGAGACCCTCACCTTCAGCGGTCGTGGGGTTTCCTAGCTCCTACCACGCCATCATGGGGAGGCCATGCTCGCCAAGTTCATGGCGGTCGAACTACACCTACCTCAAAATTTGAAGATCTGGGGCCGCGAGTCATCACCGTGGCGCATCTTCTTCTTCGCCTACAACTGGGCGGCGCTTAGGTTGCAGTGGCGTCGGCGCTCATCAGCGTCCGCCGAGCTCAAAAACCTTCGGAGAAACCTCCGAGTCGCCCCGACTCCGGCAAGTCGGGGCGAAGTCCTTCAAGTCGGCGAGGACACGAAGGAGGTTCTTGATCGATCCCGGGATCCGACCAAGACCGTCTTGGTCGAACCACGCTCCCGCCAAATAGGAAAGCGCGCTCGTCGACTTCCTCCGCGCAACTTCGAGATGTCTTCGCGAGAAGCCCTCGACATGCCGGGCATCCCAAGGAGATCGTCGAGCACTCCTTGAACATCAGGCGGCTCAAGGCGCATGCATGCCGCTGCGTCGCCGACGAGGAGGCGCGCAAGATCATAGGAGGCGGTCGCCAAGCTTTTGGCCGTAGGGTTTATAAAAGAGGTGCGCCACCCCGAGTGGTTAGCCAACCCTGTCCTTGTAAAAAAGAAGTTTGGGCAATTGAGAATGTGTGTTGATTACACGGGCCTGAACAAGGCATGTCCCAAGGACCCTTTTCCATTGCCTCGCATCGACCAAGTTGTCGACTCCACTGCAGGGTGTGAATCCCTGTCCTTTCTGGATGCCTACTCAGGCTACCACCAAATAGCGATGAAAGAATTCGACCAGCTCGTGACTTCTTTCATCACTCCGATCGGCTCGTTTTGTTACGTAACAATGCCATTTGGTCTAAAAAACGCGGGTGCTACATACCAGCGATGTATACAAACGTGTTTCAGCGACCAAATAGGTCGTAACATCGAGGCGTACGTCGAAAACATCGTCGTTAAAACTAAGAAGGCCGATGACCTCGTCGCCGACTTAGAAGAAACTTTTGTGAGCCTCAAGCGGTTTCGCATCAAGCTCAACCAGAAATCGTTTCGGGGTCCCCGGAAAGCTGCTCGGCTTCATCATCTCCGGCAATGACGCCGAATCGGTCGGGAAGATCTCGCGATCATGAAGATGGGCCCGATCGGCAACTTTGAAAAGTCGAAGCTGATAGGATGCCTTGCAGCCTTGAGCCGGTTCATGTCTCACCTCGGCGAATGCGGAATGCCGCTCTACAAGCTGCTCAAGAAGTCCGATCACTTCACGGGCGCAAAAAGCCGGGGCGCTCTCAACCGTGGCGTTCGACCTCACCTTCGGTCTTTGGTCGCCCGGCGCTGAGCCGCTCTTCCTTTACATCGCCGCCATGACCCAGGTCGTTAGCGAGGTCCGCAGACCTGCTACCGGTCGACTCGGAGTTTGTGTGGCTTGGCTCGGGCTTAGCCTGCTTTCGGTCACGGTGCCGCAAGAGCGCCGGCGGCGTCGTGTCAAAACCTCGTCCCGCCCGCTTGCTCCGAGGCTAGTTCTGCGGAGGCGTCCGATGGAGTCGCTGGGCGGCAGCGCGGCGATGTTGTCATCATTTTTTACGGGGCGGGTCCCGGTGTTGACCGGTCGCTGCGAGAGCCGCGACCTCGATCGCAGCCCGATCGAGCTCTTGGTCAGGCTCGGCTAAAACTCCGACCTTGCCCTATCGAAGTCGACCATGACCGGGCGATAAGCAGCGGAGGTGCTCCCCTTGAGAGGGAGCACAGGGGCCGGAAGGGCGTCGCTGCCTCTCTGGGCCTCCGCCGGGGCGATTATAAGCAGTTAATAGCGGCGTGAACCATCCGTATGCGTCTTGGGTCTGTGGATCCGCGGTCATCCGCATTTCCTCGCGCCTTGACCGTCGCCGCATGAGCGTCTTTGCTTTCGGGAGGCGTGGCGAAATAGGGACCGCAGTCGGAGTCCGTGCGAATCAGCGAAAGAATCCGTCGATGAAGTCGCCATGCTCCTAGGTTCTTGATGTCGTTCTTGCGAATAAGCGAAATGTCGGGCCCTCGGTGGGCGCCCGGTATCGGCGATCGGGATAGCGGCGCAGCAGAAAGTGAATGGGAAGTCCGGTGTGATCACGGGACGAGTTGTGCTCGCTCGAGCCCGGAAATGTATGAGCGTGGT